>WEIU01006603.1:0-34139 GCA_013389925.1 Aegithalos caudatus | reverse complement strand
TAAAAATTAAAAAAAAAAATTATGATGACCTTCTGAACCTGATTTTTTTTAGGTTTATTTTATTCCTAAGGGAATTCTGATGCAATGGGAGTGTTCAGACAGGAAAATCTGCCCTCAGGGAAAAGCATTTTCTTATTTTCTTTTTTTTTATTTTATTTTATTTTTTGCCTTTTTTTTAGTTTCTTTATTTGAAACAACTTTGTTTCGTGCTCTTTCTGATATCTCAAGAGTTTGTAGGCCACCAAAATCCATTTTCTCAGTGAGGAAGATTGTTAGCATAAACANCTCCCACTAAGCAATTGTGAAATTAAAATATCAACAATCATTTAAAAACAAATCTTCCAAGGAATAAAAAAAGGGAAATCCCTGGGCTGAAGTTCAGCTTTTCTTTCACTTGATTTTTTAAATTTATTCTTTAAAAATGATCAGGCTCTGCTGGACTTTTGGGATTTTGAGCTCCATCCCAAATGAAATAACAAAACAAGAGAAAATCACAATAATTCAACAATGTTCTGATCAAACCACGTATTTTTTTATTTGATAAATTGATTTTTTTTCCAGGGTTTTTCTCTCTAAATCTGCAGCAAAAATGGGATTTCAGCTCCAGCCAATTGAGCTGAAAAACCCCAAATTTGCCACCCTACCCCATATGCTTCTAAAATAAAGCTAAAAGGGGAAGAGATTATCTAATTTTCAATTAATTGAGATCCTCTTTATTAATTGGGATTTATTTTATTTTTATCAATAGGGATCTCTTTTATTAAATGGGATTTATTTTTTTTTCTGAAAAGTTTCAGCAATCCTTTTAATGCTTTTTAAATTCCACACACTGGGAATGTGAGATGTGGAATGAACAGAGGGATGAAATGCCTTTATTTTCATTTATTTCCTTGCTTTTTAATTAATAAAACCCCACCAGATCCAGCAAATCCTCGAGGTAACAGCCTAAAACCTCCCAAATATCCCCAAAATCTGAGCAGGATTCCTTCAGCCTCCTTTGGGAAGAAAAAAAATCAGGAATTTTCTCTTGGGATCATGCCTGGAGCTGCACTAGAATTTAATTTATAATTAACTGTAACATGGGAATGCAGGGCAGGAAATTCAGTTTTTCCTGCTTTAAATCTGAATTATTTCTGCATTTCAGGTAAATTTGGGGATGTTGGTGATCCCAAATCACCCCCATAATTCACTGTAACAAAAGGGCAGGAATTTGAGTTTTTCCTGCTTTAAATCTGAATTATTTCTGCATTTCAGGTAAATTTGAGGCCATTGATGATCCCATAATTGACTGTAACAAACATAGGAACAGAGGGCAGGAAATTCAGTTTTTCCTGCTTTAATTTCTGTATTTTAGACAAGTTTAGGGCTGTTGATGATCCCATAATGGAATATAACAAACCTGAGAAGGGAGGGCAGGAAATTCAGTTTTTCCTGCTTTAAATCTGAATTATTTCTGCATTTCAGGTAAATTTGAGGCCATTGATGATCCCAAATCACCCCCATAATTGACTGTAACAAACATAGGAACAGAGGGCAGGAAATTCAAATTTTCCTGCTTTAAATCTGAATTATTTCTGCATTTCAGGTAAATTTGAGGCCATTGATGATCCCAAATCACCCCCATAATTGACTGTAACAAACATAGGAACAGAGGGCAGGAAATTCAATTTTTCCTGCTTTAATTTCTGTATTTCAGGTAAATTTGGGGCTGTTGATGATCCCATAATTGACTATAACAAACATAGGAACAGAGGGCAGGAAATTCAGTTTTTCCTGCTTTAATTTCTGTATTTCAGGTAAATTTTGGGGCCATTGATGATCCCAAATCACCCCCATAATTGACTGTAACAAACATGGGAACAGAGGGGAGGAATTTGAGTTTTTCCTGCTTTAAAGCTGAATTATTTCTGCATTTCAGGTAAATTTGGGGCCTTTGATGATCCCATAATTGATGATCCCATAATGAATCACATTTTTGGGGGATGTTTTCTGCTCTGGGGTTGTCCTGGTGAGGATTTAGGGATGGGGATTTCTGTAGGGAAGAGGGAATCTCAGGGAGGATCTTTTTTCTCATTTTTTAGGGGGGATTTCAGCCCAAATTTCCAACTTTTCCTGGGCTGGTTTTTCAGGTAAATTTGGGTAAATCCATCTCATTCCACCCTCCCCTGGCAGGGAGAAGGGAACAGGATGTTGTGATAAAGCTGGTGGGGAAAACATCTCCAGGCATGGCAGAAAATAGTGATTTAATTGATTTAATTTGATTTTTAGTGTGAAAAAGTGCTCCAAAAAAAAAGAGGAGAGGGAGAGGAAATCTTTGGTTATGGATTCTTCTCAGTCCAGGCTTGAAGGCATCATCCTAAAAACCCCATTATTCCCAAAAACTTCTTCATTCCTCCCAAAATCCTTCTTCATTCCTCCCCAAAACCTGGTTTTTCCTACCAAAAGCCTGGCAAATATTCCCAAAAACCTTCTCAGCCTTCTCAAAAATCTTCTTTCTTCCCCAAAAATCTTCATTCCTCCCTAAAACTTTTTCATTCCTCCTAAAAATCTTCTTTCCTCCAAAAAAACCTGGCAAATATTCCCAAAAACCTTCTCAGCCTTCCCAAAAATTGTCATTACTCCCAAAAAAACTCCTAATTCCTCCAAAACCTTCTCATTTTTCCCAAAAACCTTCTCATTCTTCCCAAAAACCTTCTCATTCTTCCCAAAAATCTTCTCATTCCTTCCAAAAAACCTTCTAATTCCTCCCAAAAAACTCGACATTCCTCCCAAAAACCTGGGGTTTCCTCCCAAAAAAACCTTCTAATTCCTCCAAAACCTTCTTTCCTCCCAAAACCCTTGCAATTATTCCCAAAAAACCTTCTCATTCCTCCCAAAAACCTGGTTTCTCCTACCAAAAACCTCCTTTCCTCCCAAAAACCACTCTCATTCCTCCCCAAAACCTTCTTTTCCTCCCAAAAACCTTCTTTCCTCCCAAAACCCTTGCAATTATTCCCAAAACTAAAGGTGGATTTTACCTTCCCTAAATATTCCCAGATGTTTAAAAGTGGATTTTACCTTCCCTAAATATTCCCAGATGTTTAAAAGTGGATTTTACCTTCCCTAAATATTCCCAGATGTTTAAAAGTGGATTTTACCTTCCCTAAATATTCCCAGATGTTTAAAAGTGGATTTTACCTTCCCTAAATATTCCCAGATGTTTAAAAGTGGATTTTACCTTCCCTAAATATTCCAAAATGTTTAAAGGTGGATTTTACTTTCCCTAAATATTCCAAATGTTCAAGAGTTGATTTTTACCTTCCCTAAATGTTTAAAGGTGGATTTTACCTTCCCTAAATATTCCCAGATGTTTAAAAGTGGATTTTACCTTCCCTAAACATTCCCAAATGCTCAAGGATGGATTTCAGGGAAACCAGAGTTGGTTTTTATTTGTGTGGCTGTTTAAAAGGAGTTGAGTGGCTGCTAATTACAGTCAGCTCCCAGCATCCCAAAAAAAACCTCTGGATTCCAGAGCAGCTCCTAAAGTTTTTGGATGGTTTCTTGTTGGGTCATGGCCTCCTTTTGCTCATTTTCCAGAATTTGCTCTGAATTAGGCTGGGAATATAAATATCCAGGGGGGGAATGTTCAGCACAGCTCGTGGCCAGTAAACAGCCAGGCCTGGGGTGCCACTGAGCCTGGAAAATCCTGGATATCCCATCCCTGAGTGTCCTGTGTCCTCCACTAAAAATATCCCAGGAAAAATAGCTGGGAAGGGGGTGGGGTTAGGTGCATGGCAATTCCCAGGGAAAAAGGGATTTCAGACTGGGAATGGTGCAGGCACCCAAGGGTGGCAGGTTCTTGTGTGGAGGGATTTGAATCCAGATGTGTTCCAGGATCTGGGAAAACTGGGAAAACTGAGAAAACTGGGAAAACTTCCCACCTCCCTGTGCAGGGCCCCAGTGTTCCCCTCTGCAGCCAGGGGTAAAACTGAGCTCTGGGATTCCTCCCTTTGGGATTAGGGATCACATGGAGCCATGCCAGAGTTTCCTGGGAATGGTTGGGATCGGTGGCATGGCCAGAGCAGGGTGCTGGAAGGATTCTCCATCTGATGGTGGGATGAAAATCCCAATCCTGCTGGGATTTTTATGTCTTCCTGCTGCTCCAACACCTCGTTTCCTTCAGTTTTTCCAAGAGAAAAGGTGGGATCAGGACATTTTCAGCTGTTGGGGACAAAATTCCTGCATGGCCACACTTTGGCAAACCCCCTGGCCCCAGGCAGATGCCAGGTGTCCCTTCAACAACCCCGTATTTTTATCCCTAAAAACTTCCACCAGCCTGGAATTGCACGCTGGAGTTTTGGAATTTGTGTGTTTTCCTCAGAATTCTTCCTTTGTTGACCTCAAATTTATTGCAGGATGCTTTTAGGGAGCCAAAATAACAAACTGGCATGGCCATGCCCCAGAGAGGATTTGTATTTGGTGGCAGCTCTTCCAGGAATAAATTCCAGGAGCAAGGAATGTCACAGGGATGAGGACTCAAGGAACAGTTGTGTGGGAATGAAATCCCAGCCTGCAAAGAAGAGAAAAGCTGAGGGTTGGGTGATTCCCTGTCATTCCAACTGATTTGATAACAGGAGAGGAGTCACCAAGGGATTTTGCTCCTTGGGGTGAGAATCTCCATGGGAATCCAGGGCAGGAATGCTGTGGATGCCCCCTGGCAGGAGAGCAGGAAGAACTGGTCTGGTGTCCATGTCTGGTATCCATGGCCAGGCCCAGCTGCGTTCCTGAGGCTCCTGGAGGGACAGGGAAGAGGGGGAAGGGAGCACTGGGAGATCTCTTGGATGGAAGGATGTGTCCTAAGCTGGAATGACAGTGCAGGGTTTATAGGGAATTCCATCAGTCTGGTTTGTTGCTCCTTCCTTTTCCCATATTTTGGCTTTTATCCGAGGGTTCAGGGTGGGTTTGCATCCCAGTGAAGTTCCTGAATTTAAAGATGTTCCCTCTTCCATGGCAGAAGTGGAGCAGGGGCAGGTGAGGAACGTGGAGGAGGAACTCCTGGGGATGTGATCCTGGGAAAGGCTTCTTGGAGCTGGCACATTTCCTGGCTGTCTGCAGCCTTCTCCAGGTTCCCTGTGTGCTCACCTCCATCCCTTGGGATGGGCTTGTGCTCACCTCCATCCCTTGGGATGGGCTTGGGATCACCTCCATCCCTTGGGATGGGCTTGGGATCATCTCCATCCCTTGGGATGAGCTTGTGGTGATTGTTTCCATCCCTTGGGATGGGCTTGTGCTCACCTCCATCCCTTGGGATGGGCTTGTGGTGATTGTTTCCATCCCTTGGGATGGGCTTGTGATCACCTCCATCCCTTGGGATGGGCTTGTGCTCACCTCCATCCCTTGGGATGGGCTTGTGGTGATTGTTTCCATCCCTTGGGATGGGCTTGTGCTCACCTCCATCCCTTGGGATGGGCTTGTGATCACCTCCATCCCTTGGGATGGGTCTGTGGTGCTCACATCCATCACCTGGGATGGGCTTGTGGTGATCCATAACTCAAGATGAGTTTATGGTGCTCATGTCCATCACTTAGGATGGATTTATTGTGCTCCATCCCTTGGGATGGGGTTATGATGATCATCTCCATCCCTCAGGATGGATTTTTGACCATCTCCATCCCTTGGGATGGGTTTATGATCCTCTGTATCCCTCAGGATGGATTTTTGACCATCTCCATCCCTTGGGATGGGTTTATGGTGATCCTCTGTATCCCTCAGGATGGATTTTACCCCAAAATGTCATTGATGCCCTACAGACCCAGCTGCCACACCCAAACCATCCCAAATCCAGACTGGGCCAGCTGGGAGCTGCTCCCCTCAGGGAATGGGTGGCTCTCAGGCCTTGCCCTCCCCTTTCTCCAAGGGAAGGGCATTTCCCAGGACACAAATCCCTGTGCCTGGCCCACAGCCAGCCCTGGAGCTCTGTCACCCCAGGAATGTTTTCCTCACCCTGACCTCACCTGAGCCTTGCATCACCAGGGATTCATCATCACCTCCCAAAGTGTCACCAGAAAGTCAGGGATCACCCATGGAGAGCCCTGCCTGGGACAATTCCACAGCCAGGGATTCATTCTCCACCTCCCAAAGTGTCACCAGAAAGTCAGGGATCACCCATGGAGGGCCCTGTCCTGGGACAATTCCACAGCCAGGGATTCACCACTTCTCCAGGTGTCACCAGAAAGTCAGGGATCACTGGTGCCACCAGGAGGGCCCTGCCCAGGACAATTCCATGTCACAGGAGCAGCTCTGGGACATCACCCAGAAGTNTGTCTTCCTGCTGCTCCAACACCTCGTTTCCTTCAGTTTTTCCAAGAGAAAAGGTGGGATCAGGACATTTTCAGCTGTTGGGGACAAAATTCCTGCATGGCCACACTTTGGCAAACCCCCTGGCCCCAGGCAGATGCCAGGTGTCCCTTCAACAACCCCGTATTTTTATCCCTAAAAACTTCCACCAGCCTGGAATTGCACGCTGGAGTTTTGGAATTTGTGTGTTTTCCTCAGAATTCCTCCTTTGTTGACCTCAGATTTATTGCAGGATGCTTTTAGGGAGCCAAAATAACAAACTGGCATGGCCATGCCCCAGAGAGGATTTGTATTTGGTGGCAGCTCTTCCAGGAATAAATTCCAGGAGCAAGGAATGTCCCAGGGATGAGGACTCAAGGAACAGTTGTGTGGGAATGAAATCCCAGCCTGCAAAGAAGAGAAAAGCTGAGGGTTGGGTGATTCCCTGTCATTCCAACTGATTTGATAACAGGAGAGGAGTCACCAAGGGATTTTGCTCCTTGGGGTGAGAATCTCCATGGGAATCCAGGGCAGGAATGCTGTGGATGCCCCCTGGCAGGAGAGCAGGAAGAACTGGTCTGGTGTCCATGTCTGGTATCCATGGCCAGGCCCAGCTGCGTTCCTGAGGCTCCTGGAGGGACAGGGAAGAGGGGGAAGGGAGCACTGGGAGATCTCTTGGATGGAAGGATGTGTCCTAAGCTGGAATGACAGTGCAGGGTTTATAGGGAATTCCATCAGTCTGGTTTGTTGCTCCTTCCTTTTCCCATATTTTGGCTTTTATCCGAGGGTTCAGGGTGGGTTTGCATCCCAGTGAAGTTCCTGAATTTAAAGATGTTCCCTCTTCCATGGCAGAAGTGGAGCAGGGGCAGGTGAGGAACGTGGAGGAGGAACTCCTGGGGATGTGATCCTGGGAAAGGCTTCTTGGAGCTGGCACATTTCCTGGCTGTCTGCAGCCTTCTCCAGGTTCCCTGTGTGCTCACCTCCATCCCTTGGGATGGGCTTGTGCTCACCTCCATCCCTTGGGATGGGCTTGGGATCACCTCCATCCCTTGGGATGGGCTTGGGATCATCTCCATCCCTTGGGATGAGCTTGTGGTGATTGTTTCCATCCCTTGGGATGGGCTTGTGCTCACCTCCATCCCTTGGGATGGGCTTGTGGTGATTGTTTCCATCCCTTGGGATGGGCTTGTGATCACCTCCATCCCTTGGGATGGGCTTGGGATCACCTCCATCCCTTGGGGTGGGCCTGTGGTGATTGTTTCCATCCCTTGGGATGGGCTTGGGATCACCTCCATCCCTTGGGATGGGCTTGTGGTCACCTCCATCCCTTGGGATGGGCTTGTGGTGATTGTTTCCATCCCTTGGGATGGGCTTGTGCTCACCTCCATCCCTTGGGATGGGCTTGTGCTCACCTCCATCCCTTGGGATGGGCTTGTGATCACCTCCATCCCTTGGGATGGGTCTGTGGTGCTCACATCCATCACCTGGGATGGGCTTGTGGTGATCCATAACTCAAGATGAGTTTATGGTGCTCATGTCCATCACTTAGGATGGATTTATTGTGCTCCATCCCTTGGGATGGGGTTATGATGATCATCTCCATCCCTCAGGATGGATTTTTGACCATCTCCATCCCTTGGGATGGGTTTATGATCCTCTGTATCCCTCAGGATGGATTTTTGACCATCTCCATCCCTTGGGATGGGTTTATGGTGATCCTCTGTATCCCTCAGGATGGATTTTACCCCAAAATGTCATTGATGCCCTACAGACCCAGCTGCCACACCCAAACCATCCCAAATCCAGACTGGGCCAGCTGGGAGCTGCTCCCCTCAGGGAATGGGTGGCTCTCAGGCCTTGCCCTCCCCTTTCTCCAAGGGAAGGGCATTTCCCAGGACACAAATCCCTGTGCCTGGCCCACAGCCAGCCCTGGAGCTCTGTCACCCCAGGAATGTTTTCCTCACCCTGACCTCACCTGAGCCTTGCATCACCAGGGATTCATCATCACCTCCCAAAGTGTCACCAGAAAGTCAGGGATCACCCATGGAGAGCCCTGCCTGGGACAATTCCACAGCCAGGGATTCATTCTCCATCTCCCAAAGTGTCACCAGAAAGTCAGGGATCACCCATGGAGGGCCCTGCCCTGGGACAATTCCAGAGCCAGGGATTCTCCATCTCCCAAAGTGTCACCAGAAAGTCAGGGATCACTGGTGCCACCAGGAGGGCCCTGCCCAGGACAATTCCATGTCACAGGAGCAGCTCTGGGACATCACCCAGAAGTGTTTGGGTGTCACCTTGCTGTGACTCTCACACCTCCCCAGGGTGTTCATCCCTGCTTTTTAGCTGGCCTTTTTCCATCTCCCTGGAAAGGAATCAGCTCCTGGATCCTTAGGTCAAGGTTAACAAGGCTTGGACCTTGGATTTTAGGAGAAATGGGTTTGAT
Source organism: Aegithalos caudatus (assembly GCA_013389925.1). Lineage (NCBI taxonomy): Eukaryota > Metazoa > Chordata > Aves > Passeriformes > Aegithalidae > Aegithalos > Aegithalos caudatus. Next base: position 25,381 of record WEIU01006603.1, on the reverse strand, counting down.
ACTCTGTAAAATAAAAATAAAAGATCAGCTCAGGGCAGGGTTTGTCTGCTGGCCTCCAGAGCCAGCGTCACTTTGGTGTTAAAAATAGCGGATTTCAGTAATCCAGGAAAGCATTTTTGTGTCTGGAAGAGTCACAGTCTGTCCTTTCAGCAAGGGAAAACTCAGTGTATCCTGAATTTCTGGGAATCCTCAGCGTCCTGGCCTTGCATGGCAGAGGTTAAGTGGGTGCAGATTTGCTGAGAGAAGCAAACAAAGCCAAAAATTAAAATATCCATGGGAGGAGACAGCAGGATTTTCCTTTTTCTCCTCCTCCTGCTGTTTGCAAACCCTTCCTTCTGCTGGATCCCAGCCCAAATTTCTCTCCTGGAAGCAGCAGCTCTGTTCAGCACAGGTAGAAAACCCAATCAAACCGAGTTTATTTTTGACCAGCACAAGAAAAGGTTTTATTCCAGAGATTTGCAGCAGTGCCAGGAATAAGAGGACTTGAAGGAACAAACAGAAAAATCCAAACCCTTTTCGGCTGCAGCCGGGCCTGCCGGGACAGGCTCCCCCGGGAGAACGGGAGAGGCTCAGCCCAGCCCCAGAGCTCTGCCAGCACCACTTGAAAGCTCGGAGCAGACTTTAAAAAAGCACAGGTCTAGACAAGAAATTGATATTATTTTATTTCTTTTGGAAACGTTTTGCAGCAGCGAAAAGGGTTTTATGCTGCGGCGTTGGCAAGGAGAGCCGCCGTTAGGAGGAGGTTTGTCCCGCCTCGCTGGAAGCGCCAGGAAAAAACACTAAAAACGGGGGGAAAAATCCCAAATCCATGCTTGGCTTTGTGGGATGGGACAGCCCCTTTGTCCTCCTCGCAGCACGGCGTCTTGGTGGTCCCGTTTTTTAGAGAATTCCGGGATGGGTGAGGTTGGAAAGGAGCACTCCCTGCTCCAGCAGGGCCATCCCAGGGCACGGGGTGGCTCGGGAATGTCCCCAGGGAGGAGACTCCAGCCCCTCTGCCCATGTCCAGGGGGAATTCCTGGGCTCATCCCTGCCCGTTCCTCTGGGCCCCAGAGCAGAGCCCGCTCCATCCTTTGGCAGCTCCCTTTGGACATTGATCCCCATGGATGGGATCCCTCAGCCTCTCCTGGGCACGGAGCTGCTCCAGGCCCTGCTCCATCCTCACATCCCTGCTCTGGCCCTGCCCCAGCAGCGCCCGGTCCCTCCTGTCCTGAGGAGCCGGACAAGCCCTCACAGGAACGAGCAGAGGCGCAGGAGGGGTTTTTTGGGAGCGGGTTTTTTTTTTTGGGAGCGGTTTTTTGGGAGAGTTTTGGAAGAATTTTGGGGCTCCGGGAGGGTCCGGGGTGCCCCGGGCAGCGGTGGGGGCGTGGCTTTCTCGTGAAGTGGGCGTGGCTTTCTCGTGAAGTGGGCGTGGTTTCGCGCTGTGGCCCCACCCCCTGCGGTGAGGTCGGGGGCGCGGCGCGCGCCGGGCGCAGAGCGCGATGAGCCCGGGCTGAGGGAGGGTCGGGGGCGCACCTGCGGCCATGGTGGCGCACGACGAGCTGGGCGGGCTGCTGCCCATCAAAAGGACTATCCGGGTCATCGATGCGCAGAACCAGCACTTCAGGGAGCAGGAGGTGAGCGCAGCGGGCGCTGGAGAGGGGGAAAAAATGGGATTTATTTGAGGGGAGAGTGGGGAGGGGGAGCGGGAGCCCCCTCAGCTTCCCGCTCTTCGCGTCTGAGGGGAGGCGGCGAGCCGGGCAGAGCGCGGGGTAGTCGGCGATTTAAAAAACTCCCTAAATACATATTTCAGTCCATCTCTATGTATACTTATATCTTATGTGTATATATATGTGCAATATATTTAAACTCAGCCCTCAAAGTGGGACCAGGTAGCCAGAACTCATGTCGGCGCCTCACCCAGTGGTTTAAAAAACTATATACGTTTAAGTCCATGTATATGTCTATATCTTTTTACGTATGTATATATACGTTTGTATGCATACATGTACAACACGTATATATATTTAGGCTCATAGAGCCCCCAAAGCGTGAGCCAAAACCAATCTGGGTGCCTCACCTGACCCTGCTCCCCCCAGGTGGCTTTTCATTAAAAATTCGCCTGTTTTCATTTAAAAATCGCCCGCTTCCATTAAAAAGCCCACTGTTGTCTCAGCCCTCTCTCCACTGACAGGATTTTTCCTAATTAGGTGCTTGTTTGCTGCTTAAACCGAAGGGAAAAAAAGCCCTGGTGGGGTTTGTCGGCCTTTTGAGGGCTGGTTTGTTTGATGGAAGCATTGTTATTTTTATCGCGTGTTGTTATGCAGATGGCAATAATTGAGCTCTTGGTAGGTGTTCCCAAGCCTCCTGCAGCGACAGGAGCAAAAGTTCAGCAGCCAGGTAGGGCCCGGCTGCCTTGGGCTGGGTTTATTGCCCTGATTAGTGGCGACATGAGGTGGAAAAGTTTTTAAAAAAAAATAAATAAAATAAGGCGTTTCCAGACACGGCTGGGGTTTGAGGGCTCAGCGCCGAGTCACCGACCTCAGCAAATCCCGGCTTCGCAACAGCCAAACTTGGGCAATCTCATTGTGCAAAAGGGAAACCAGATGTTGGGGGAGAAATGACATAAAGCAGAGCTCTGCGAGGGGAATAAATGGAATTGGGAATGGGAATGGCCAAGGCTTCTCCCTGAGCTGGGGTTCGGGGGGTGTCCCTGTGTCGGGAATGGGCTGGTGGATTTGGGAACCTTGCCTGTGAATCTTACACGGTGGTCGGTGATTTCTGGCAGGAATTACTCAGGCTGCTGACTAAAAATCCTTTTTTTTTTTTTTCGCTGAGTCGGCTCGGTAGGGAAAGGTTTGGGTTTTTTTGCCCTGCGTGGTTTCGCCATTGGTCACCGCGTTTGTGTGGGGTTGGTGTAGGAATCGTGTGTGGCACGTAGGAATCGCACTCGAGCAAGGGATCCTTGTAAAAACCACTAATTATTACCCAGAGCAGGGGAAAGGTTGTGGGCGTGCTGCTGGAAGAAAAAAAAAATAACAACACCTTGCTCAAAAGTAAAGCCTGGTTTTGTTTCCAGCAAGGTGCAATCTTTTCGTGAGTTAACCCGCACTTAGAAGCGCTTGAAGGAATTTCAGGGATGTGAAATCTCGCCTGGCACAAAATTAGCTTTAGTGGCTGTGCTCTTGATGTGTTAATTCGCTTTTAATAAAAGAGTCCTCTGGGAAAAATAATAATTCCTGATGGAACTGTTGACCCCGCTGGGGTTTTAATAATTTGCGAGTGCTGTAACACCCCCGGATCGTTACAGAAAACCTCCCAGACTTTATTGTAATCCGGCTCCTGTAAGGAAGACGGCGTGGAGACAGGAGAGTCATTGTTTGCAAGTACAGAGCTAAAAAAAAAAACCAACCCCGAACCCCTCCCGAGCCCGAGTTATCCGCAGCAGGAACCGCCCGGAGTCTCGGCTTACACCGCCTGCACCGGGAGTTTCCAAGCACAGGGATTGCATTTTCCTCCTCCCTGCTCTGGATCAAACGGGTCTTCAGGAGGAGGAGGCTGGAAGAATGGGGTTTTGTTGGTTTTGTTGTTTTGGTTGGGGTTTTTTTTTTGGCAGTCGAGGCGTGTCTGAGGAGCGCTCAGACACAAAGTGGGAATTTTTAATTTTATTTTTTTCTCTCTCTCTCTTTTAAAAGAGGAAAAATGGCTTTTAGCTAAGCTGAATCCAGGAATTGCTGCTGCCAGCCCTGGGCACGTGCACGTGTCACTTGGGCAGGGCACAGACGTGCTGGGAAGGCATTCCCACATTCCCACACGGCCCTGTCACTGGATCTCTGCAGGGCTGCGGTGCTGACCCCTCACCGGTGACCTGTGGGAGCCTCCCCGTGGCTTGGAGGTTTCTTGCTTTTCGTTTTCAGTGTCACATTTTGCTTTTCCAGGCTATTTTTATCCCTGGCCTTGCCGGAGCCGTGGGTGGCTTTGTGTCTGGATCTTTCTGCTTCGCTCCTGCGCTTCCTGAGGCTTCTCTTGGCCCATCCCTTTATTTATCCTCCTGCACTCATGGATGATTTTCCAGGAGTAAATTCCTCCCTTTTTTTGCACTCAGAAACATCTGCAATAAATTAAACCTTTACTCGTTCACTTTAAGCCTGGCCTAACTTTCCAACCTTTTCCTGACTTGTCCCTGTCTTAAGCTCAGTGGAGAAGTTCCTGGTGTCCCACTTGGAGTTCCTGGTGTCCCACATAAACCCAGCTGAGCATCCCAGGATCCAGGGCACTTTTACAGCTTTTCCCATTTTTATGGTGCCCTCCTAACTCCTGCCATTCTCCAAACGTTCCTAGCAAGGCTCTGTGCCGTGCCAAGAGCTCTTTTCTCCCTGCATGGCTCATAAATTGTTTCTTTTCGTGTTCCCCCCCTGCAAGTTTGAAGGCTGAGCTCAGGGTGAGCTCACCACCTCCTCCTCCTCCTCCTCCTCCTCCTCCTCCTGCATTGCCCAACACCGCCCGTGGGCAGGGCCGCCGCTGGGCTCGGGTTACTGAAATCAGATCTTCACTCGCACACACGGAGCTTTTATGCTCCTTCAGTCTTCATGACTTCCATCCAGCTCTGGGTGTTTCCTCTTCCCTTTTTTTTCTGGTTTTTTTTTTTAGTTTTGTTTTCAACGTTTGTCACTTCTGAGCAAAAGGGTTTGGTCACCGAGCTGGGAATGGAAATGAGAGCGCACAGCTCGTCCTCAGCAGCTCTGCCTTTTGAAAAGAGCAGGAATTCACCAATAATTAACCAATTTTAACTGAGATCAGCCCAAACTGAGGCTGCTTCCCTGTCCCGGTGGGAGCTTGGTGCTGAGCAGTCTCATGAGGATGAGTCACGTCCAGGCCTGTGCCAGATGTTTGGGAGCACCGGGACAATCCTGCAGCCTTTTCCAAGCCTTAGCTCGGAGCCCAGCTCTTCCCAGCTCCCACCTTTCCTGCCCAGCCCTCACACACAATATTTTTGATGTCAAACACGTCGAGTTGCCCGCAGAATTTCCACAACTTGAAGCAGCAGGAGCTTTTCCAGGGGCGTTTCCTCTTTCTTGGCAGCGTTTGGGTCGGGACAGACTCGAGCTCCCGGCAGGGATTAGAGGTGGAGAAAAGCAGAAGCTCCAACTTTCAAACCTAAACAAGAAAAATCACAGTGGTTGCAGGGGCTGGGGGAGGGCAGGAGGAGGAGGAAATTTGCAAAGTGAAGGATTTCAGCTTTATCCGTGTCCCTCACAGGAACGTTCAGCTCGTGGTTGTTAAAGGAGCTGCTGAGGCGGTGCTGGGCCCCCAGTGCTGCTCTGCTCTCCAAAATAAAATGGCAAAACGCGTTCTTTGTGCAGAGGAAAAGATGAGAAAACGGAGAAGCAGATCCCAGCTCCATCTTTAGCTGCCACAGAGTGTCAGAGAACACTTTAATCTATTTCTGTTCAAAGCATAGCAGTCCCCGCTGGAGCCCTGTTTTGAATTCTCACTGATGTTCTCTCACCTCTTTTTAACTCTGGGCAAAAACCTCTGCAGTTTAATTGCAGCCTTAAAGTTCAGACAAATATTTATAGCCTGGAAAGATGAATGGCTGCTTCCAAACACTCTCTCCTGGCTGTGTTTGCCACTCCTTAAGTGGGTTTGTGCTTTTGGAACCCGCCTGAGAAATTTCCGAGGGAGGCAGGGCCAGGACAGTTTGTTCTCCGCTCGCTTCGCAGGAGCCAAGCACGAAACGGGTCCGGCCTCTAGCACGAGTCACCTCCCTGGCCAACCTGATCTCTCCCGTCAGAAATGGGGCAGTTCGGCGCTTTGGGCAGACAATCCAGGTAAAACCAGAGCCACTGCTGGGCATTTGGGAAAGGAGTGGGTGGGTGGGCTAAAACAGGCACCCCACGGGCTTTGGAGGCGCCTCCCGGGGCTCTCTCCGTGACCTTTCTCGGGCCTTGGGGATGGAAGGTGCAGGAGCGCACGGTTATTTATTATCTGTGGACATAAATGAAGCCAAGTGCTGCAGATAAAGAGCTGAGAGGCTGCCCTGGGCTGTGCACACGTGTGCTGCAGGCTGATGGCAGCTGGCCCTGCTGCCCAGCACTGTTTTCCAGGGATCTCTGTGCTCACACCTGCAGATAACAGCGGGTCTGGGCCTTAGGAACCTCGCAGAACAGCAGGGCAAGGTTCAAGTGGCTCCTGATTAACCTCCTCCTAGGAAGAGTTATGATCTTCCTTTATTTATTTCCTCATGCCTTGTAAATAAACCCGAGCTTTGCCCTCCCATCCCGCTCCCCAGCGGATCGGTGCAGGGAGAGGGGCATGGAAAACCTCGCCAAGCTCTGGGCTTTCTCAGCAGCTTGATTAAAGCCTTCCTTTATCTGAGGAAAAGTGTCTGGGTGTGTTTTCCTGCCCTGGAGGATGAAGGATTGGGAATGGGATGGATAATACTCTGTTACTTCTGAAATGTTGGCTCTCTCCACTTTAGTTTTTAACCTTTTTTTTTATTATTTTGTTTTTAAATCCCTGCAGTCGTTCGCCCTTCGCAGCGACAGCAAATCCCCTGGCTGTTCCCAGAAGTGCAGCAGATCCGCTGCTCCCACCCCTCCTAAGAGAAGGAACAGCGTCCTCTGGTCTGAGATGTTGGATACCAACACCAAAGAATCCCTGAGCACCAAAGAAATCAAGCGCCAGGAGGTAACTGCCCATGGAAAACGGGAGTGGGAACAGCAGCCACGGCCTTTTGTCCCTTCCCTTGCCGGGAAAAAAAAGAGTAACAACCTTTAGGAGGGGGCTGCATCTTCTGTGCACCTAAACCTGAGATTTATGTCTGCGTCAGCCATGGGAAAAGGTGGATTCCGCTCTGGAATTCATCTCCTCGGTGTGACCCTTCGGAGATGCCAAACTTCCCCGCGGCATTCCCGAAATCCCTGGCCCCTCTGGCTGCTCTGCAGCTGCCCCAAGCTCAGGCTCCTCGCAGAGCCAGCTGTCTTTCTCCTAAAGCTCCTGACAATTGGTTGGAGGCCAAGCAGCAAGGCCTTGGCTTGGCTTTTTCCTGGAGTTCTCGGACAAATCTTGCGGAGACGGCGCGGGAGCCGCCGGAAGCCGCCTGGGATTCGACCTCCGCGGTTCGGGGGGTTTTGTGTTCGCTGCCTGCTCTGGCTGGAGGCAGTGATTTAAAAGGCTCTGATATTTAATTTGGCTCGTGCAGGGGCCAGCAGGGCTCCCAGGCACTTGGAAGCAAAGCTGCTTTCTCAGGGATAGGGAAGCAGATTTACTCGGAGCTGTCGTGCCCGGGTGCCACCGAGGGGTCGGGGCCTGGAAGGCTTTTCCCAAGGAAAACTGGGATTCACAGTAACTCAGGAAGCTTTATCCCCTTCCTCCCAGGCCATCTATGAGATGTCCAGGGGAGAGCAGGACCTGATCGAAGACCTGAAGCTGGCCAGAAAGGTGAGTGGGGTTTTTTCCTGCAGTCCGTGACGACATTCCAGGGAATAACGAGGTTTGTTTTGCAAACAATGACGTGGGAGCTTTATCAGCCTCAGGAGCCCCAGCTGCAAAGCACCAAATTGCACCAAACCCAGCCATAAAAGGATTGTGCAGAGCTGCCTGGGGACTCCCTCTTCCAGCTGGGAATAGTCCAGATAGGAAAATCCTTTTCTTTGCAGTCCTCCACACTTCACAGAGCGAATCTTTCAGCATCAGATCAGCCTTACTCTTCCTGGTGCCTTCACTCCTTTCACCTGATAAACCCTCCCAGTTTAAATCATCATCTTTGGGGCTTGGCACATTTGAATATATTCAAATGTATTTTTTATTTGACAGGCCTACCACGATCCCATGCTGAAACTCTCCATCATGTCTGAGGAGGAGCTCACCCACATTTTTGGGGATTTGGATTCCTACATTCCTCTGCACGAAGGTAAGGGCAGCTGGGTGCTTGGTGCTCACCAGGATTTCACCTCTGCTTGCTCCTTTTTCTTGCTGGGGCATTGCTGCAATTCCTCTTTTTGTGCTTCCATTCCAGACTTACTGGCAAGTTTGGGAGAAGCAACGAAACCAGATGGAACAGTGGAGCAGATTGGGCCCATCCTTGTGAAGTGGGTGAGTGCAGAACTTGGGAAAACTCGGCTAAAGCTGAGCTTAGGGAGTGTTTGAAGGCAGAAGCTGCAAAGCTCTGGGGGTTTGTGGCTCTCAGTGCAAGATTGGAAGGGAAATCCTGGCAGTGCTGGGAACAATGGGATTCTGTTGGCTGGAATGGGCCCTGATTTCACCCCAGAGACTTGGAATGATTTGCTGGTTTAGGGTTGGACTGTCTGTGTCTCCTGGATTCTGTCCCAGTGTGATTCCAGGAGTGTTATCCCTGCTAATCCCAAACGTTGGGATCTCCATGGGCTCTGTTACTCATCTTCCTCAAAAATCCAAACCCTGGGAGCTCCATGTGTGCTCTTCTTCCTCAAAAATCCAAACCCTGGGAGCTCCATGGGCTCTGTTACTCATCTTCCTCAAAAATCCAAACCCTGGGAGCTCCATGTGTGCTCATCTTCCTCAAAAATCCAAACCCTGGGAGCTCCATGTGTGCTCATCTTCCTCAAAAATCCAAACCCTGGGAGCTCCATGGGCTCCATGTGTGCTCATCTTCCTCACAGAATCCAAACATTGGGAGCTCCATGAGCTCCATGTGTGCTCATCTTCCTCACAGAATCCCAACACTGGGAGCTCCATGTGTGCTCATCTTCCTCACAGAATCCCAACACTGGGAGCTCCATGTGTGCTCATCTTCCTCACAGAATCCCAACACTGGGAGCTCCATGTGTGCTCATCTTCCTCAAAAAATCCCAACACTGGGAGCTCCATGTGTGCTCATCTTCCTCACAGAATCCCAACACTGGGAGCTCCATGTGTGCTCATCTTCCTCACAGAATCCAAACACTGGGAGCTCCATGGGCTCCTCCTCCTCACAAGACCCTCCCTTAGCTTTTGATTGGAATAAATTCCCCAGCGAGCGCTGCAGAACCGCAGGAGTTTTCCATGTTAGTGACATCTGCTTTTCCCACGGGGAATCTGACTCCTAAATCTCCTCTGTTCCCTGTAGTTACCCCAACTGCACGCCTACAAAGGCTACTGCAGCAATCAGCTGGCAGCCAAAGCACTCCTGGATCAGAAGAAGCAGGACAGGAGAGTCCAGGATTTCCTGCAGCGCTGCCTGGAGTCTCCTTTCAGCCGCAAGCTGGACCTTTGGAGCTTCCTGGACATCCCTCGGAGCCGCCTGGTCAAATACCCCCTGCTCCTGAAGGAGATCCTGAGGCACACTCCCAAAGACCACCCCGACATCCACATCCTGGAAGAGGCTGTGAGTAAATCCTGGGCTGCTTCCCACCTCAGGGGGTGATTTGGGAGCTGCAGGAATCTCCCTTAAACCCTCAGCACTTCCCGGGGGGGGTTTTCCTGAGGGGCACGGATCTGTGTCAGGGAAGGGGAGGGATCAATCCCCGTGGAGCTGGGAAAGGTCACACAGGGAAGCAGTTAATCCCTCTTAATCCTCTGTTTGGGTTTTTAGATCTCCATAATCCAAGGAGTCCTCTCTGACATCAACCTGAAGAAGGGCGAGTCTGAGTGCCAGTATTACATTGATAAGCTGGAATACCTGGATGAGAAGCAGAGGGATCCAAGGATTGAAGGCAGCAAAGCTTTGCTGTGCCACGGGGAGCTGAAGAATAAAAATGGACATGTGAGTCCTTCAGTTTTTGATAATTAACGCTCAAACCTTCCCTCAGAGCTGGTTTAAACCCAGAGCAGGACTGGGAGCCTTCCATCCTTAGGGATAGTTTGGATTTTGGATAAAAAAGCAGAGGAAAATCCTTTCTTGGCAGCCTCATTTCGGGGCGTAAGGGAAAGTTTCCTGTCTCAGCTCCACAATCAGCTTGGGGAAGCTGGAAAATCATTACAGAATCACAGACAGTGCTCTCCATCCACAGGGATTTCCTGCCACTGTTCACTTCCAGGTGCTCTGACATTCCCCATGCCTGGCTCTTCCAAACAAAAGGGATCCTGCAAAAGCCTGGCTTTGGGCTGGGCTGCCTGGAGTTTCTCTCCCCCCCACTGCACTCCAGGCTCTGCTGCCTTTTGTGCCGATTCCAACCTCAAATCTTTTCGTGTTTTCCTTGTTGATTGGGCTTTTGGTTTGTTTTTTTTGTTGTTGTTGTTGTTTAATTGGCAGTTTTACTCCTGCACATGAGGCATTCCTATCTCAGGAAAGATATGGCTCCTAATCATCCTGTCCCTGGCATCTGGGAATTATCATTCCCTTTCTAGAGTATAGTAAAATAATAAAACAATAAAATAATAAAGCTGCTGATGTAATGCTGCTGTGTGCCAGACCTTGGCATTGGCACAGGAGACTCTGGCAGTTATTGTGGGTGAAACTGCAGATAGAGGTGGCCTTGAATCCCACGGGATGCGTCACCTCATGGAATGGGGAGCGAGCACCGGGATGTTTTCCCTTCCAGAAGCTCTACGTCTTCCTCTTCCAAGAGATCCTGGTGCTGACGCGGCCGGTGACCCGCAACGAGCGCCAGGCCTTCCAGGTGTACCGCCAGCCCATCCCTGTCCAGGAGCTGCTCCTTGAGGACCTCCAGGATGGAGATGTCAAAATGGGAGGCTCCTTCCGAGGAGCTTTTGGAAATTCCGATAAAGGTACGGAGCCGGTCGGCTCGTCCGTCACCGTCACGGCCGGCTTGGAAAAACATCTTTGTCTCTGGATTTTAGGATTTGTGGGGGGGGATTTCAAACCTACCCTTGGAATCTCTAAATGTCAGCTCAGAACCGATCCTCTTTTCCCTTTTCTCTCCAGCCAAAAACATTTTCCGAGTCCGTTTCCAAGATCCCAGCCCGGGCCAGTCCCACACGCTGCAGGCCAACGACGTCTTCCACAAGCAGCAGTGGGTGAACTGCATCCGCACGGCCGTCGCCCCATTCCAGAGGAACGTTCCCGCCCCCGAGCTCAAGGAGCTGCCGGAGCTGAGCGAGGAGTGTGAGGAGAACAACCCCTCCGTGCCCAACATCCCAGCCCGGCAGCGCCCGTCGGGAATATCCCACATGGAGCTGGAGGAGAGCGCGGCCCAGTGCGGCTCCGTCCTGGACTCGGAGGAAGCCAAAGGGGTGAAATCCCACAGAAGCTCGTTGGGTCACAGAAAATCCAGGGAGAAGCAGCTCAGTGGGAAGAGGAAAGAAACGTTGGTGTAAGGAGAAAAAAAAAAAAAAAACAAAAGGAGCCCCTGTGGGGGAAAACTGTTAATTTATAAATAATTCCGTGTACATTTTTGTACCCGGGAGCGCCTTGGGAGCCGCTCCGCGGATCAGATCCTGGGTTTATGTTGGAATGGCAGCTACTGGTGAGCAGTTACTGTTGGGCTGGGGTCTGTTTTTGCTCTTGGGATTTCACAAAACCCTCGTGGCAGAGCAAATCTGGGTTCCTGGAAGGTTTTTGGCAGCCGTGGTAGAGGATGGAAAATCAAGCGGGATTTTGGGCAGCACCACCGGGGGTTTTGATCAGCACAGCAAAAATCCTTTAAAGGACTCAACACCCACAGTCACTCTGGGGTGTGGTTATGGCAATTCCTGCAAAATTTGCATCTTCCAAAAGGAAAAAACCCTGAACAAAGACAGACCCCAAGTTCAACAGGTTCTGAGTTCACCTCCTGGAATCTTTGATCTCTGCGTGTCCTTTGTACATTCCTCTGTCTCACTCTCGTATCCTGCCAACTATTTAATTTTTTTTATTAGTTTTGTTTCAAGTTTGAGGGTTGGGATTTTGGGGTGGTGTTTTTTTGTTTTCTTTGATCGGTTGAGTTTTGTTTATTTTTTATTTTTGTATTTTTTTGTTGCTCAGACTTGGCATTTCCTTTCCAGTACTTGATCCTTCGTGCTCCGAGGGGCGATGTCCCAGCTTGTCCCTCCCGTCACCCCGGGCAATCCATGGGCTGGGAAGGAGACACTACTGAAAGAGAACTGCTTTATTCCAGGGTGTAGGAAGGTTGTAGGCACGTTGTCAAAGGGTTTGGGGAGCAGTGAGTAGAGGGGGTAGCAGGGAGCCAAGGTAGATTCCGTGTTTCCGTTGCCTTTTGGAAATGAGACGCTTCCCAGCGGGAAGCAGGACTTGGAGGCAACCAAGGGGTTCTTGCATGTGGTAGAAAGGTAGAGGAGAGAGGAAGTGTTGGATGTGAGGAGAGGGGAAGGAGTGGCTGTAAATACTCAGGGTGGCAGCACTGCCATCTTCCAGAGCTCCAGAGATCCAGGGAGAGATCCAGCTTGGGAATGGCGCTGCAGGGCGTCGGGGGAAGCAAAGCGGGGACAGCTCTGAGCACAGCGGGGTGTCCCTGAAATCCAGGATTGGGGAGTGGGATCCTGCAGTCCCTGTCACCTGAAATCCAGGATTGGGGAGTGGGATCCTGAAATCCAGGATTGGGGAGTGGGATCCTGTAGTCCCTGTCACCTGAAATCCAGGATTGGGGAGTGGGATCCTGCAATTCCTGTAATCCGAAATCCAGGACTGGGGAGCCAGATCCTGCAGTCCCTGTGATCCAAAATCCAGGATTTAGGAGCCAAATCCCAAAGTCCAGGCTTGTGGATCCAAGGATTGTCACGGCCTGCCGGGTGTCGTGCCGGGAGCTTTGGGAATGTGCAGAGGGTTGTACATAGACACAGCGTGTGGTTCTCTGTAAATGTTGTACAGATTCCAGTGCCAAGTTCCATTAAATTCCTGACAGCCTCTCCTGCCTCATCCGAGTGCTGCCTGGAGGGAGGGAGGGAGGGATGTGGGCAGGATGGATCTCTCCAAGCTGAGGAACCCCCTGTGCTCCTGCCGTGATCCTCCCGTGTCCAGGCAGGACAAGCAGGAATTCCACAGCTCCATGTGCTGTTATTCCACTGTGTCCAGGCAGGACAAGCAGGAATTCCACAGCTCCATGTGCTGTTATTCCACTGTGTCCAGGCAGGACACGAGCACAGCAGCTGTTCATGGACTCAGGGAAAAGGGAGCAGTGGGAATCTCCTCACCCACAGATCCACCCCCATCAGCAGGAGGATCCTCATTTAGGAGATCCTTGGGAAGGGGGGTCCTCCTGGGCTGATCCTGAGGGAGTTGTACCAGGATAAACCCATCCAGTCGTCCCAGTTTTCCCAAAAACTTCCAGCCTGGCCCTGTATGGAGCGTCCAGGCATGGCTGCAGCTCTGGGAGAGCAATCCCAGCTCCAGCAGCTCCGTTTTCAGGGACAGGATTTACAGCTGAGCTCTGACTTCTGAAGCTGATTAGATCCAGAGGGAATTCAGCCTTTCCCAAGCAGGGAGAAGCTGGAAAAACGGCTCCTCCTGCAAAAAAGCATCAGTGAGCTGCTGGAGCAGAGGGAATCCCATGGATTGTCTGCTTGTCCTCCCCCAGCGAGGGGAGAACCTTTGGCTCCTCATCCAGGATTTGGCAAATCAGCCAAAAATCCTGAATTCCCTTTAAATAATCCCCCCAGCTCCTGCTGCTCCCTGTCCCTGCTCCGTCCCTCCAGCAGGAATGTGCAGCCGGCTCAGCCCTCCCCTCTCCAGACTAAACAAACCGTGCTCCCCTGGATTCCTCCCATGGAATTCCATGGGATCCCAGCCAGCCTCGGTGCCTCTGCCGAGCCAACACCCCCACCCCAAGGGTGTGGAACCCCGGGATTGAATTCCCAAGGGCACGGGGGAAGCTTGGTGACATCCCTGTGCCGGGAAGGGACACTGGGAACGTGTCCATGCCCAGGGATGTGGCACCTCCGCCCTGGGTAAGCGACTCCCGGGATCCGTGTTTGCCTTGGGGATCCGCCCAGCTCCCGAGAGGAGCCGACACCTCCGGGGCTTCCAGGTGGGACCTTCCTGGAGCTGGGTGGGGCAGAGTCCTCTCCAGGAATTCCCAGCATCCCCATTCCAGCCTCTTCTCCATGGGGAAATGAGGGATCGGGGTCCCTTTGCTCCAGCTTTAGGAGCTGCCTTTCAATTCACCCTTGGATTTGGGAATCTCCATGGAAGCAAAGTCTAAAACCCCAAATCCCAAATTTCACCCCACTGACCCCCTCACAGCCGTTCCGGGCTCAATCCTGAGCCCACCCTCTCCAAATCCCATTTTCCACGCTAAACCTCAGGACAGTGTTGGCTGGGATTTGTGGAAGTTCCTCCCCATCCCCACGGCCGCCGCTGGGATGGCTCTGGGCTCGGGCAGGGACACGGGGGCCCCACGGATCCCTCCCCGCCTCCCAGCTTTCCCTTTTTCCATGAATTCATCCCCCTCCCGCCCCCCTGCCGTCTGCAGCTGCAAACCCAGACACATCTGCGCACATCTGGCGCCTCGGGAGAATCCAACTGGAAGCGTTTCACCTTCTGGAGCGGGGGAATTTTTCCCCCCATTCCCTGGATTAGGCCCCTCAAAGCCAGACAGAGCCTGGAAAACTCCGTGTGAGGTTTTAACGGGGCCCTCCTTCCTCACAGCTCCAACTTTTCCAGCTCCAGGTGGAGACATCCCGGGAAATTCAGCTGCCAAAATCCCGGCAGCGGCGGCCGCCCGCTCCCCATCCCACCACGGTGGTCTCCCCTTCCCTGTCCTACCCACAGCCCGCCCCGGATGCTGGAAATAGGATTGGGCCATAAATCCTGGGATTTTATGGGCCAGCAGGAAGTTTTATTGGGGTAATTATCCTGATAAACGAGGCACAGTTAAGCACAGACAGAATCCAGGGCTGGCTTTGACCTTTTCCTGGAAATTGATGTGGGGATGGGATAGGATGGGATCCATGGGGTGGGATGGGATCCATGGGATGGGATGGGAAATGGTGAGTGCTGGTCATGGGTGCTGGTCACAGGGATGTAAAGGAATGGAATGGGATGGAATGGGATGAGAGGTGATGGGTGCTGGTCATGGGAATGGAATGGGATGGGAGCTGGTCATGGGAATGGGATGGAATGGGATGAGAGGTGATGGGTGCTGGTCATGGGAATGGGATGGAATGGGATGAGAGGTGATGGGTGCTGGTCATGGGGAGATGATGGGTGCTGGTCACAGGGATGGGATCCCACAGGATGGAAGATGATGGATGCTGGCAATGGGTGCTGGTCACTGGGATGGGATCTGTGGGCTGGAATGGGATGGGAGCTGATGGATGCCAGTCACAGGGATTTCATGGGAAGGAAGCAGCGGATTCCAGCTTTGCTCCAAGGGCCACCCCTCAGCCAGGGGACAGTAGGGACCCCAAATCCCCCCCAGTTTGAGCTCCAACCCCTCTCCCAACACCTGAACCCTCCCAGGCCTCCAAACCCCCGCTGATGTGTCGGGATTTGCTTCTCCCGGGCGGATCCGAGCCAGCTCCGCCTCCCCTTGGCTCTTCCCCGGCAGCTGGGATTGGATCCCAGTCTGGAGCAGGAGCCAGCGTGGGCAGTCAGGCAATGGGGCCTCTCCTCCCCAAAACCTCTCACCAGACTGGTTCCCAGCACGGCTCCCACAATTCCTCCCGGGAACTGCAGCGTTCCACACGCCCAGAGCTTTTTCCAGGTTTTCCCCAGGGGAGTGATCCTCTCCCAGATTTATCCCACCATCCCTCGGGTGTCCCTCAGCTGTCCCATGCGCTGGGCTTTGGGCTGTGCCCTTCCCTCCAAATCCCACAGCTCCAATTCCTCACTGGGTTAAACTGGGATCAACTGGTGCCGATTTCCCGTAGCTGAGAAAGTCAAATTATCTTCTGCTGTGGAACTTCCCGGTCCAGCAGCTCCATGATCCATCTGGGAAAGGTCACTGGGCTGGTTGGGCAGAGAGGAGAGAGGGAGGGATGGATGGGATCCATGGATGGATGGATAGATAAAGGCATGGATGGATGGGAACTATGGATGGATGGGAACTATGGATGAATGGGTGAAGGCATGGAAGGATGGGTGAAGGCATGGATGGATGGATGGATGAGATCCATGGATGGATGGATAAAGGCATGAATGGATGGAATCCGTGGCTGGCTGGCTGGATGGATGGATGGGTGATGCATGGATGGATGAAGGCATGGATGGATGGAGGCATGGATGGATGGAGGGATGAATGCACGGATGGTGGGATGGATGGCATCTATGGATGGATGGGATCCATGGATGGATAAAGGCATGAATGGCTGGAATCCGTGGCTGGCTGGCTGGCTGGATGGATAAAGGCATGGATGGATGCAATCCATGGATGGAGGGATGAATGCATGGATGGTGGGATGGATGGCATCTATAGATGGATGGGATCCATGGATGGATAAAGACATGGATGGATGGGATCCATGGATGGATGGATGAAGGCATGAATGGATGGAATCCGTGGCTGGCTGGCTGGATGGATGGATGGGTGATGCATGGATGGATGAAGGCATGGATGGATGGAGGCATGGATGGATGGAGGGATGAATGCATGGATGGTGGGATGGATGGCATCTATAGATGGATGGGATCCATGGATGGATAAAGACATGGATGGATGGGATCCATGGATGGATGGAGAAACAAACACCCCTTCATTTGTCACTGTCCCCTCCTTCACTCCCTGAGTAAGAGATGAGCCATGGGAGAACCCTCGGCTCATCCCTGAGTAACCGGGCAGGGCCCCACACCCTGATCCCGATCCCGATCCACGTCACCACCGGGATCCAGCCCCACACCCTGATCCCGATCCTGATCCACGTCACCACCTGGATCCAGCCTCACACCCTGCCCTGATCCACATCACCACCGGGATCCAGCCCCACACCCTGATCCCGATCCTGATCCACGTCACCACCTGGATCCAGCCCCACACCCTGCCCTGATCCATCCCCACGTCACCACCTGGATCCAGCCCCTGGAGGTGACTCGGCCCCGCAGCTCCGGGCAGGAGCAGCAGCTCCAGGATCTGCCTGGATCTGCCGGGACCTGCACCCGGGATCCTCCCTCGGCGCCTTTGATGCTCCGCCAGCACCTCCTGGGGCTGGGGAGACCGAGGGGGCCCCTCCACCTCCTTTGTGCAGCTCCAAACCTCTCCAAAATATCCCAAAAAAACCTGGGAATACCCTGTGTGTCACCCTCACTGCCGCCTCTCCCCGAAACCACCGAGCCACGGCCCAAATCCCTTAATTAGGGCTCGGTTGGGATGTGGCTCCACAAAATTCCACCGTGGGAGCAGCGGGACGAGAGCCAAGCCATCCCAAGGGGGTTGGGTCACTCTCCATCCCCAGCTCCCAAACCTCCCGGATCCATCCCCATTCCTGCCTCCTCCTGCTGATCCAGGGGAGAGGCACTCAGGAAGGGAGGAGGCTCCATCTCCTCCTCCTCCTCCTCCTCCTCCTCCCCGCCGGCGCCTCGGCGTGCCGGGACAGAGCGCGTCGCTCCGGCGGGGGGGAAAGCGCAACCATGGCCGAGCGGCTGTCGGAGGAGAAGATCGCGGAATTCAAGGAAGCGTTTTCCCTGTTCGACCGCGACGGCGACGGCTGCATCACCACCAGGGAGCTGGGCACCGTCATGCGCTCGCTGGGCCAGAACCCCACCGAGGCCGAGCTGCAGGACATGGTGGGAGAGGTGGACGCCGACGGCAGCGGCACCATCGACTTCCCGGAGTTCCTGTCGCTGATGGCCAGGAAGATGAGGGACACGGACAGCGAGGAGGAGATCCGGGAGGCGTTCCGGGTGTTCGACAAGGACGGGAACGGGTACATCAGCGCGGCGGAGCTGCGGCACGTCATGACCAACCTGGGCGAGAAGCTGACGGACGAGGAGGTGGACGAGATGATCAAGGAGGCCGACTGCAACAACGACGGGCAGGTCAACTACGAGGAGTTCGTCAGGATGATGACGGAGAAGTGAGCCCAGGCCGCCTCCAGCCCCGTTCCGGAGGTAATTCCCTTGGGATGAGGTGTCCTGAGTCTTGGCTCTCCCCCATCCCGGCCTCCTCGTGTGTCGGTGGTTGGGAAAATCTGCCTTCTTTAAATTTTTCCTTTATTTATTGTTTTTTTTTCCCATAGGGAACAGAGGTTGTGGTGGTTCTCTCTCCCTCCCCAGCCTCTTCATCCCATCCCAACTTCTCCAGGCTGGAAAAAAAAAAAAAATCCTCCTCTTTTATCCCAATTGGAGCGTCCCCAAGCGGCGCCTGCATCGGGCGTGGGATGCAGGTGGATTTGGGGTCTCCCATGGGATGTCCCGTGTCTATCCCAGTGGCTGCTGGATATTCCCTGACATCCCTGAGTCCAATAAAAAACGTCCCCCCACATCCTGGTGGCTGCTTCCTTCGGCTTCTCCTTGGGATCCCTGCTAAAAAAACATTCCCTCAAATCATCCTGGTCAGGCTCAACCCCCACCTCACCCCCATCCCATCCCATCCCATCCCATCCCATCCCATCCCATCCCATCCCTTTTCCTGGAAAGCTGCTGGAGACCGGAATGTGGCCATCCCCATCCCAAGTCTCATCACTTGTGGGATCTGTCTCCACCCCTGGGATCTCAGGGGTCCTTTTCCCTCTTCCAAGTCAAGAAAAACTGGATTTATCCCTAACCCCCATCCCAAAGCTGAGCAGAGCAGGATTCACCTTTCCTGGCCGTAATCCCAAATCCACCATGACTCGGTTTCCCCACAACGAGGGGGAATCCTGGGATGGGATCATTCCCTCCACACAGGAATTGGAAGGAAAACTCATTTTAATGGCTCTAATTAACGCTCCGTGGCTAATGAGCAAACGGGGCCGGAGCTGCTCCATGGGGAACTTTGGATCCTCCACGACTCCAGCCCCACTTCCAGCCCATCCCTGGGGCTGGGAACTTTGGCAATCCCAGTTGTTTTCCCGGGAGAACCGGGCGGGTCCCGGCAGAGCCGAGCACACCCACGCTCGCTCCCAGCTCCCGGCTCGAGAGCGGGGCAAAGCCCAGCCCCCAAATCCCCAAATCCAGCAAAAAAAAATCCCGGAATGACGGGGTCACGCCGGGCTATCGTAATGGGACTGCTAAATTTAGCCCTTCCCAAAAACCTGGATGATTTATTTCATGCCAGGATCCAACTCCAAACCCATCCTGGTATTTTTAGGCCTGGCCTTTTTTTTCTCTTTCTATTTTGGGGTTGTTTAATTTCCGGAGCGTTTTTTCCACTCCGCTTATCCCGGGATGGTTTTTCCTCAACGGGAGGTTGGATCCCGGCCTGGCAGCTCCATCAACAATGGAGAAAGATTTTCCATGTTTTCCCATTTTTCCCTGAATTCCGTGCTCAGGAGAGCAACTCCCATTCCCATTCCTTGGGATGGACACGTGGATGGACAGGATGGTCCTTATCTTTTCAGCCCTGGAAAAGGAGGGGATTTTGCTTCCCAAATCCAGGTTTTCCACCCCAAATTGTCCCTCTGGAGGAGAAGGAGCTGATGGAATTGCAGGATCTGGCCCAGCACATCCATGAGCAATGGAATTCCATCCAGTGGTGGTGAATAATTGAATTCATCGAGGTCCAGGGGATTCACTTGGAGCCCGGGAAGTTTGGAGGATCCCTGATCCCTCCATATCCTGATTTTCCACCCTAAAACTTGGTCAGGATGTTCCCTACACCTGGGGATGGAAGGATGGGATTTGGGATAGGGATCACCAGGGATGGGTCCTGAAAAATCATCTAAACCAAGACCTAGGGTAGGGATGGGAGCTGGGAGATCATCCGGAGTAGGGATAACCTGGAATGGATCCTGGAGGATCAGCCAGTGTGGGATCTGGGATAGAAACCTCCTGGAGGAGCATCCAGTGTGGGATCTGGGATAGAAACCTCCTGGAGGATCAGCCAGTGTGGGATCTGGGATAGAAACCTCCTGGAGGATCAGCCAGTGTGGGATTTGGGATAGAAACCTCCTGGAGGATCAGCCAGTGTGGGATTTGGGATCAGCCAGTGTGGGATCTGGAGCAGGTGGGATCTGGGATGGGACCACATGGAATGGCAGATGAGGGATCCATGGAATGGACCATGAGGAAGCCCTGGGATGGGACCTGGGGTGGATTTAGGGTGGGACACGTGGATGACCTGGAATGGGACGTGACTGGAGGGGGAAATCTCCTGGATCCAGACTGTGGCAGCTGCTCCCACCTCCACCATGGATGATCTCCCACCACTTTTCCAGGTATTTCCCAACAAAAAAAAATCCACCCAAAACCAGGGATCCAACTCTTCCCCCACTGCTCCCCTTTCCCTGCTCACCTGGACCCCGTTTTTCCCCTAAAATGGAATTTTTAAGGAAAAAAAAGCAGCTCAGGAGCCCCCCCAGCATCCCCCATCCTAAAGGCCCGGAGATGTTTTCTCCAACCCTTTGGAATCCATCCCAAATTCTCCCCATTCCCTTTAATTTCAGCAACCCGAGATGTTTCCATCCCTTTTCAACGACGAGGCTTTAAAAACACGGGAATTAAATTTGGGAAAACGACACTGAGACCTCCCAAGGTTCTCCCAAAGGGAAAGCAGGAGTTTTGATTTTTTTTTCCCCATTTTTTTCCCCCCTTTCCAAACCCTCTGGAATTGTGGTTTCCCGCCCCTTCCCCGGCAATAACTCAGCCCTTGAGTGCCTGGGAAATGTCCACGGGAAGGGGAGGCCCCTCCACATCCAGCTGCCAGAAAAAAGTCTGGAAAAACGGCTCTGGAAGCAGGATTGATCCAGGTTGGGGGGGTGAGGGAACTGGGCTGGGAAATCGAGGCAGGTTCTGCACAAAAGCAAAGCCCAAAAATCCATTCATGAACTCGTTTTTTCCAATGTTTTCTTTGGGAAAAAAACAACAAAAAAACACGGATCCGTTTCCCTGGGGTGGTTTTTTAAAGGGATTTTTCTCCCTGGTTTTCCACTTTGGGGTTGTTTGTGGAAGGAGAGAGAGAATTTTCTCTCCTTTCTGCAGGGAAAAATGGTAAAAACACACAAATTATCCCAAAATCAGGCACAGGGAAAGGTGGGAAACGTTCCCCAGGGATGGCCAAAATGATGGAGAATGGAAAAATTTGGTGCCAATTCCAACACTGAGGCTGCAGCAGATGGGGAAAAGCTTTGGGGGAAAATTCCCTGATTTTGGGGCTGGAGGGGTTGGGTTTGTCTCCAAATTCATTTTTTTTTTTTGGCATTAATCCCTCATGGAATTCTGGGGATGAGCAGGACCAGGAGATGGGAATGAGGAGAAGGAGAGGGGACAAATAAAGGGAAAAGAGGGAAATAAAGGAGAGCAGGAACTGGGAACAAGGGAGGGACCAGGAATTGGGGACAGGAAAACCAGGAGAGGGGAAAATGCACCAAAACATGGAATAAAGGGGAACAGGAGTGGGGACAAGAGAGGGACCAGGGAACAAGGAAAAATGGGAACAAGAGGGGGAGAAAAGCTGGATCAGGAGAGGAGACAAGGGGACAAGGACATTTGGGATCAGGAGAGGGGAGAAGGGGACAAGGACAAGACTTTGGGCTGGGGATAAATGGGAAGAGGAGAAAAATGGGATGAAAAAAGGGGACCTGGAAAAAATGGGAGCAGGGGACAAGTGGCACCAGGAGAAGGGACCAGGAAAAGTGGGACCAGGAGATGGGGAAAAACTGGATCAGGAGAAAGGAGCAGTGGGACAAGGACATGTGGGATCAGGAGAGGGGAGAAGGGGACAAGGACATTTGGGATCAGGAGAGGGGACAAGGATGAGACTTTGGGCTGGGGATAAACGGGAAGAGAAGGAAAATGGGACAAACAAAGGGGACCTGGAAAAAATGGGAGCAGGGGACAAGTGGCACCAGGAGAAGGGACCAGGAAAAGTGGGACCAGGAGATGGGGAAAAACTGGATCAGGAGAAAGGAGCAGTGGGACAAGGACATGTGGGATCAGGAGAGGGGACAAGGACATTTGGGATCAGGAGAGGGGACAAGGACATTTGGGATCAGGAGAGGGGACAAGGATGAGACTTTGGGCTGGGGATAAACGGGAAGAGAAGGAAAATGGGACAAACAAAGGGGACCTGGAAAAAATGGGAGAAGGGGACAAGTGGCACCAGGAGAAGGGAGAAGGAAAAGTTGGGACAAGAGGAAGAAGTGGGAGCAGGGGACAAGGACAAGGCTTTGGCATGGGACAATCCCAGCCCCTCCATCCCATTGTCCCGGCATTCCCGAGGTGAATCCCAAGGGATTTTGCCGGGGGGCTCCTCCCGGGAACCTCCAGCTGCCTCCACATTCCCCAGGGCTTTCCCAAATTCCAGTTCCCAAAATAATCCCCAGGGGATCAATCCCCAGGGAATTGGGAGCGTGAAATCCCAGCAGGGAATTCCAGGATCCCGGGATGGGCAGAGGCGGCTCCAGCCCGGCTGGGATTAAACTGGAAAAGGAAAATCGGGAAAGATCCCAAATCCCCATCCCAGGACCTGCAGATTCCAGAGGGTGGCGAGCACCAACCTGCAGCGGGGGTAAACTCCAAACCCTTTTTCCCATCCCAAAATTCCTTTAAAAAAACCCGGGAATTCCCGCAGGGGTTGCCCCGCTGGAGCTGTCAGGGATTTTAACAAATGGGAATTAATTGGGAGCACGAGCTCAGCCCCGCGTCACCACGGCCCATTCCCAAAAAGATTTCGGGAATTTTTTCCCCTTTTTTTTTGTTTTTTTTCCGCCCCCCGGGATAAGGAGGAGGATGAGGCTCCATAAAACACCCCCAGGGATAAACAATTCAAATTCCACCCCCCCATTCCCGGCTCCGCAGCTTTAGATCCCAGCGCTTCCCACAAGGTCCTGGATTAAAAAAAAATAAAAAATAAATTTAAAAAATCCGAAATTCCCACTTCGATCCAATCTAATCCCAAATCAGCTCTGGGAAGGAGAAATCCCAAAAAAAAAAAGAGCCCAGGCAAGGCTGAAAAGAAGGAATAACCATTTTGCAGCACTCCCATCCCTATTTTTCCCTTTTTTTTTTCAGCCCATCCATGGAGGCACAACCCGCCCTGGGCTCCCTTTCCCTCCCCATCCAAGTCTTTCCCGAAATTCCTGCTTTTCTCCTTAAAAATGCGCCCGCCCCCAGCCGAGATCAGAGGGAATTTTCTTCCAGACGGAGCCGGGAATTCCAAATCTTTTCGAGCCCGTGAGAATTGGGAGTCTGGAGGTGGGAATTGAACCCTCGGGAGTTGATTTGTTGTTCCCCCCTAAAAAAAAAAAAAACTTCCCAAAAATTCCTAAATCCGAGTTTTGCTGGGATCAAGGGAATTTTGGGATTCGCGATTCCTTCGGGAATTTCCCAGGGAAAACCGCGCGGGTTTGTTGGAGGGAGAATTTTCCAAGGTTTTTTGTGGTTTTTTTTTTCCCTGGATTTGTTTCTCGGGGCTGGAGCAGACCCTGCTGGTTGAAATTCCCACTTTCCGAGGAGTTTTTGGGAATTTTGTTTTGTTTTGTTTTCCTGGGGGGGAGCAGCTCCGCCAAGCGGCGCCGCGGAGGGAAAAGGCTCCGGCATCCAAATCCTGCGGATTCCAGAGGGGAATTTCCACAATTCCTCCTTCAAAATTCCTCCTTCAAAATTCCTCCTTCAAAATTCCACGGGCGGTTTTTCCTCATCCCGGGGTAAGGACTCGGCGAGGAAATTGGGAATAAGGAAAGAAAGCCGGACACGGATGAGATTTTCCCAGGGTGAATTTTAATTTTAATTAGGAATTAATCTCCAATTTTCCCGAGTTTTCAGCAGGAAGAATATTCCAGGTGCTCAAATTCCCACTACAGGAATTCTTCCCCTTTCCAACGCTTCCCCAGTGCCTGAATCCAGGGAAAATCCAGGGGAAATCCAGGGAAAATCGGGGATTTTGCACTTTTAGGGCATCACCAAAAGCTCAGGGTCCATCTGAGAAGGGAGGGAGTTTGGGGAAATGGGATTAAAATGGGAAAAGGGATCCAAAAATGGGATCAGAGGGGTCTCTGCAAGAAAAAATGGGAGAAAAGTGGGAAAAATGGGATAAAAACCAGGAAAAATGGGATCAGAGGGGTCTCTGCAAGAAAAAATGGGAGAAAAGTGGGAAAAATGGGATAAAAACCAGGAAAAATGGGATCAGAGGGGTCTCTGCATGAAAAAAAATGGGGAAAATGGGACAAAAATGGGATTAAAATGGGATCAGAGCTGCTCCAGAGCATGGAATTCCCAGCTGGGACAATTCCCACTCCACAATTATCCCAATTCCCTCCCCCTTGACTGCATCCCAATAAAGGAAATCTGGGAAAATCAGGGAAAATCTGGGAAAATGCAGGAAAATCAGGGAAAACGCAGGAAGGGCAATCCCACCTGGAAGATCCTGAAATCCACCCCCACCCCAAGGAAATTCCAAGGAAACCCAAGGAAAAGAGGAATTCCAGACAAATTCTATTTACAGCAGTGCTTTAAATTAAATTAAAATGGATTTTTCCAAGGGGAGGGGAGGGGGAGTGAGGGAGGGGGAGGAGAAGGAGGAAAAATCCATCCCAGGGGATTCCAGGGTGGTTTTGTGGGATTTCAGGGATTTTCTTGTGGCTCCTTTGGGATCTCAGGGTGTTTTTTGTGGCTCCTGTGAGATTTCAAGGTGCTCTTGTGGCTCCTGAGGGATTCCAGGGATTTTTTTCTGGCTCCTTTGGGATTTCAGGGATTTTTTTCTGGCTCCTTTGGGATCCCAGGATGTTTTTTTGTGGCTCTTGTGAGATCTGAAGGTGTTTTCCTGGCTCCTGTGGGATCCCAGGATGTTTTTTCCAGCTCCTTTGGGATCTCAGGGTGTTTTTTGTGGCTCCTGTGAGATTTCAAGGTGCTTTTCTGGCTCCTTTAGGATCCCAGAGTGTTTTTTTTCCTGACTCCTCTGGGATCCCAGGATGTTTTCTTGGCTCCTGTGGGATCTCAGGGTGGTTTTGTGGCTCCTGGGGGATCCCAGGGATTTTTTTCTTGCTTCTTTGAGATCCCAGGATTTTTTCCTGACTCCTGGGGGATCCCAGGGTGTTTTTGTGGCTCCTGAAGGATTTCAAGGTGCTTTTTCTGGTTCCTTTGGGATTCCAGGGTATTTTTTTCATCTCCTGTGCTCCCCCAGGCTGTTTTTTCCTGGTTTTTCCCAGTTCCTGTGCTCCCCTAGGCTGTTTTTTCCCATTTTTCCCATCTCCTGTGCTCCCCCAGGCTATTTTTTCCCATTTTTCCCATCTCCTGTTCTCCCCCAGGCTATTTTTCCCCATTTTTCCTGTCCCCTGTGCTCCCCCAGGCTGTTTTTTCCCATTTTTCCCCATTTTTCCCATCTCCTGTGCTCCCCCAGGCTGTTTTATCCCATTTTCCCCGTTCCCCCGTGCTCCCCCAGGCAGTTTTATCCCATTTTCCCAGTGTCCCCATTCTCCCCCAGGCAGTTTTATCCCATTTTCCCCGTTCCCCCGTGCTCCCCCAGGCAGTTTTATCCCA
>WEIU01006601.1:17922-43410 GCA_013389925.1 Aegithalos caudatus | reverse complement strand
TTCAAAACCAGGACACCAACTTAACATAACATTAAGTGCAACATCTAGTCATTTCTGAATACCCCCAAGGATAATGACTCTACCACTTCCATGGGCAGTCCATTCCAATGTTTAACCACCTTTTCAGTAAAAAAATTCTTCCTCATGTCTCAAGCCTCCCCTGGTGCAGCTTGAGTCCATTTCCTCTAGCCATATTGCCTGATAGAAGAGGCCCACCCCCCCTTGCTACAACTCCTTCCAGGTAGTTATAGAGAGTGATAAGGTACCCCCAGATCTTCCTCTTCTTCAGGATGAATGACTCTACCTCCCTCAGCCACTTCTCAGCAGATTTGTGCTCCAGACCCTTCACCAGTTTCATTGCCCTTCTCTGGACATGCTCTGCAACTCAGTGTCTTTCTTGAAGAGAGGGGCCCAAAACTGGACACAGAGGTGTGGCCTTAACAGTGCCAAGCACAGAGCAACAATCAATTCCCTAGTCCTGCTGGCCATACTATTTTCAATAGAGGCCAGGATGCCATTGGCCTTTTTGTCCACCTGGGCTCACTGCTGGCTCATACTCAACCAGCTGTTGAACTGCACTCTGAAGTCCTATTTTGATGAGCCACTTTCAAGTCACTCTTCTCCAGGCCTGTAGTTTCATGGGGTTGTTGCCCATGACCTGGTGCTTTGCCTTATTGAACCTCATACACGTACCACAGTGGCTAACCTCCAGTTGTCTGGAACCTCCCCAGTTTATCAGGACTAACAATAATGATAGAGAACTTCCGCCAGCTCTCCCAGTACACTCTGGTGGGACCTAACCAGCCCCATATACTTTTGAGTGGCTCAACGGATTGCTGACTATTTTTTCTATATTATAGAGGGTCAGTTCTGCACTCCCCATCTCTCTCTACCAGATCCAGGGGCTGGTTGCCATGAGGATAACTACCTCCATCTTTCTGTTGAAGAATGAGGCAAAGAAGGCACCTCAGACTTCCCCATTCTTTGTTACAATGTTATCCTTCGCATCCAATAAAGGATAGATTTTTCTTGGTCCTCTTTTTGTTGTTAGTTCATTTGTAGTTTTCAGCACTGCTGTGAACAAAATCACTTTTATTTCAAATTTAAAATATCACCTTTTGAAGTATGCTTATTTAATATGTTTAGATATACAGTGAGCCTTATTAACATGTAAGTCAAATTGACACATTACATCATTCAGTAGAAAGAACTATTTCACAATCTCAACACGCAGACATCTATGGTGAAATTAACCAAACAAACTATCTCAATCTTTAGGTCATCCTTTCTTTAAAATAAGATTCAATAGAAAATAAATGATTCATTAGAAAACCAGAACTAAATAAAGACAGGATTAACACTTTTCACAAATGCTGTAAATCTCGCGCCTCATGCATCAAGTGAACAATAGAAAAGATTATTTCAGTTACTTCTACTGAGGTAACAGGGAACACAAAAGGATTAACTACTTCATTTTAGTAAGTCTAGTAAGTCTCCAGCCATCTATGGTTTATCTTAATCCTATCCCCTTGAATTCTATGAGGAAGCTTTAAGATAGTCAAATCAAAGAATCACGTAGGTTAGAAGAGCCATTAAACCCAACCACTCACTTAACTGACAAATTCACCACTGAACAATGTCCCTAAGAATGACACCTATATGTTTTAAACACAACCAGGGATGGTGACTCAGTCACTTCCTTGGGCAGCCTATTCTGATGCTTGACAAGCAAATCACCATTTCCTTAGGATTTTTTGAAATTGCGTCTGTTCAAACTCTTCTCAAGTGTGAACTGAGTGAAACATAAAACAAAAAATTTAACTTCCAATGTAGTTTCAGACATGTCTTTAAGCTGCCTTTCTTCTGGAATCCACTTTCTGCAACTGAAGTGCTCCAAAAATCTATACTTCCTGTTGTTTGATTTCTGAAAGTAATTAAGTTTATGAGGGTTTACCAGCAAAAATCATAAATCTAGACTAGTATTTCATTTTGGATGACAAGAAAGACAAAACAGAGTAACAAAAAACAACCTTCTTTGGGTTTGTTTACAGTATGTTTCATCTGTCTTGACACAAAATTGCCTGTCTTGGGCATACTCCAGGCTACCAACATAAGTCATCAAAGCCTAAATTTTAAAAATTATGTTTCTACCCCCATACCTACTTCAAAAATTATTATTACAAATTTTAATCTGATACAGAATATTCATATAACCTAGAACAATTCTGTGCTTACTGCTGGACCAGTAAACAAATTAAAGCCGTAACTAAGGTACCTTTCCTAAAAGCCTGTGTGGTATTTTCTGTGTTGATGAGACGTACAAAAAGCCCTACTCTTTATTTCTACAGACACTCAAGCACTGTGATGAGTGGTTATATCATGTCACCAGACGATTTCTTATGAACACTTCCACACACCAAACAAAACTTAGGTAAAAATTTTTGCATGTCACAATTCAGTGTTTGTCACAGAGGCAAAAGACAGCACAGTGTCCATATTTTTCAGAAGTTTCAGAGTAGAGATACTCACAAACATTGACAGCAGATTACTTTTAAGGTATGTTAACAGTTAAAACTTTCTAAGCTGATCCAAACTAGGCCATTTTATACAGTGTAAACAGAACCCAACAGTTTAAACATGCGGATGCTACCTTCACCTAAGAGGTGGCCCTCTTATTTCAGGACTTGGACTAGATGACCTCCAGAAGTCCCTTCAAACCCTAATAATTTTTCAATTCCCTCTCATGTTTATTACTCACCCATCTGCATCCCCATAACATACTGTTCCTCATAGGAAATGAACTATTAATTATAAATGCATACACTGTCATGAGAGACAATCAGCGCAGGAATGAGCAATTACTTGAAGAGAAACAATTTCCTTAGCATTCATGACAATTGCACTAACCTTGTAGTTCTGCTTCCTTCCCCACCTCTGAATCACAAGTAGTAGAGTATGAAAAAAATGTTACAGCTCTCTTGTTATAAAGCGGCAGAGAAAGGTTAGAGGTAGACAAGGAAACAATCATTTAAGTGATCCTAAATTTGTACTATGATGCCTGTTCAAGAGATTAGGACAAAAATATTTGACTACATAATCTGATTTTCCATCTTTCTGCAGGCTTCGGAATTTTATTTGAGCACTAAGCTCTAAAATTTTGAAAAAATCATATTGAAATTTAAGCAGTGTATCTTGATATTTTCAGAACTGAAATAGAAAAAAATCCCCCTATTAATTTATGTAAAGATTAATGTTTTCTTAATACTGAGAAAATCTCAAATTGTTCAATATTTCTATTTAAATTTGGCTCTTTCAAACTTCTAGCTATAACATCCTCATAACTGCTTCCAAATTTAACCACTCTCAGTATTTTCTCTCTATGAAGGGAACTATACTTACTCAAATCATCTCAACCTATCTCTTGAAAAACCAAAAAAGTTAAGTTCCTAGAACATTTTCCTAGCTTTTAAATTATTTTTGTGTTAACACTCTGTACAGACTTTAAGTTACACAAAACCAAAAAAATTCAAATACAGCCTTCTAACACCAGTCTCAGTCAATGCTATTTACAGAAGTATAATCGTCGTTCTCTACTCCAAGGATCAAGCTAGCCCTCTTTACTACAGCATTAAACCAAGCTCATGATATTCTATTCCAGTCTGACCCCTAAATCCTTTCCAGACTCACTGCTTCTTCACTGTCGCACATTATGTCTGCCATCATTATTAATATCCAAGTAATTCTCCTAATGCTCCTATTTACTTTTGTATTAAAACACATTTTGTTCAAAAAAGCAAGCACCTTTTTCTCCTGGCATGCTGTAAGACTTTAACACCTATCTGAAAAATAAAAGTAGATTGCTTTCATATGGCAAAAGAATACAGGTGTTGTTCAAAGGAATAAGAATCATATAAACTTTTGAACCACATGATCTCAAATAAGATAGCTCAGCTCTGATAAAATATAACCGTTCTCCAAACAAGTACATGCGTAAAACTAGATGCTCTTATCTAAAGCAGAACTGTAGTTGGAGAATAATCCTTCACAAAAAAGTCCTAACTCTTCATAGTTTGCAAAGGGCAACTCTTAATCACAGTCCATGTACCTTGAGGTAGGTTCTAGGAAGCCACATACAGGTGAACGGTAACAGTTTTAAATAAAAATGATAACATTTTCATGCAGATAGTATTTGGTCATACTAAGAACAAACCATTGCAAACTGAGAATATGAAAATAACATCCTATTTGCACAAGAGCAAACATTTAATGTTAATGTAACAAAACTTTTTAAGGTAAAAATACATAAAGTTTAAAAGTCAATAAAACAGATGTATATGAGCATCACATCCAAGAAAGCTGCCTGTGGCAAAACCTGTAATTCTATCTTCTCTATCATGCATATTTACTTCCTGTATACTCAAGTTTTTAATTGGCAGGCAATTAAAGAGATGTCATAGAATCATATAAATTAAATGTCTTAACACTTCTAACCTAAATCCACATATTGAAGCACTCCTTAGAGCTCTAAAACATAGTCAATCTTTTAAAAGCCTCTACCTTGCTATAATGCAAATTATGAAAAAATAATCAATAAACTTGTTTGAACACATCTTGCATCAATTTTTGTGCCACATTGGTTTAAGAATTCAGTGCAACCTAGCTCAAAGTTTCATGTTACTGGGTTCTTTTTAGTAATTAAATGTCAAAATACATACTACATAACAAATTTCTTGCAATATTTTTATTAACAGCACAATTTATATGTTATCTTGAGATGCAGAGCAAAGTGTATTTAAGCCCCTTGTAAATAAACCTCTTTACGTAATGGATGATTCTAATATTACATCCATCACCTAAGTTATCAACATTGCTGAATTTTAGCTTTTCTTCACTTAGGCTAGTATTATAATCAAGCACAACTTGTTTCTATAAGAAAGAACTTTTTTTCCCTGCAAAACCTCTATAAATTCTTTAAAATATGGCTGGAAGTACAGGAATCTCCTATTTCAGTAAGAAGGTTATTAGAATCACAGTACTGTCTTTTAAAGAGACTTACTTAGATTTGGCCTGTTTTCTTCATAATCTTGTTCACTCATGATTAAGGAAAATTAAGCCAGTCTCCTCTGCTGATTCTTCAGGTATCAAGAATTGAAACAGGAAACAGACAGTTCCTTCCTCTCAGCTTAGTGTAAGACCTCAGATCCTGCTTCTTACTAGCATTGGATTAATCCTGAAACAAGTCATTAAGACACTAGGCAGCAAGAAGCATGCACATGACACAAACTACCTGACAGTCACAGAACTCTCTAAAGAGAATTAAGCTGAAAGATTTTCATCAGCAATAAACACCCTGCTTAGTGAAAGGGTTTGAAGGATCAAGTCACTGAAACATCCCACATCTTCACCTAATAATAAGTACTTTTAAATTTTATTTTCTATCTAATAAATTCACTTTAAAATATCTCCACTAAACAGATCAGTAGAGATTAGCAACAAGTAGTATTTACCTATTCCAAAAATCTATCTACTATTAAAAAACTCTGTTTTAGGCACCAAGTACATATTAGCAGAATTTAAGCAAGTTAGTTAGTTTTAAAAACATTGATTTTATGTACAAATAGTTGGCATTTATTCTACTTAAGAAGTAGCAGATAAACATTTTAAAATATAATTCAAGTAATTCTTAAGCTCTTTTTAAAAACAAATGTTTTTAAATTTTAAATGTTTCTTTTTAAGATTGGCAGCAAAATTTGGTCATTCTCTTTCAAACTAAATATGCCCCTGTTTTCTAGGTTATGTATTAATGTATTACACATTCTATACCAGCGTTAAACAGCTTCATACAAAGTATTTCAATTCTGTTAAGTGGATGTTAGTGACAGAAGCTGACTAGTTCCTGGGATCAAACCTTTGAATAACATCCAAAATCTACTTTTCTCTGATCATAACATCTGATGCAAGCATGGTCAAACATGGAAAGGCTGTAAAGGTTGAAGCGTTGATTGAAAATACACTAGACTTCTCAATGAGATTAATCTATCTTCCTCCATTGCACACACACACATATATATATATGCACACACACACCTGTGTCAACTATTACCTGGTTTTCCAATAAATAACATTTTACAGAAATTCACAGCATCCATGCTTTATTAGTTATATGATGACTTCTTTGTAGACGATCGGGTTTGTCATTGCACTGAGAGTCTTCAGTTGTAAAAGATTTTGCAGGAGTTCTTTCTCACATTAGTTTCTAAATAAGAAACTGCTATGGCAAGGTAAATGATACTAAAAATACTAGCTATGCCTTGAAACACCTGATACACAGAGCTGCTAAGGAACAGAAAGCTGATCAATTTCACAAAATTTTGACACATCTATCTAGACAGTCACTACAAATATGTGTGAAGAAAAGAAATACCCAACACAAATCAAACACAGAATTTCTTATAAAACTTCATACATTGCTGCCTACACTCATATATCCTTCTCTTCTTCAACCATTTACTATCTCCTGACTACCCTTTCTTTGTAGTATATTATAAACACATTAAAAGACACAGGCATATCTCCTTCCTGCTACTTTGTGAATATTTCAGTCAGCAGACTGCACTCTTAACTGTATTGTTCACTTGAAGTATTAGATTGCATTCTGCCTCTTCTGAAGTCTACTGTGACTAGTGCTACATTCCAGCCCCACAGCTATTCACAAATGTCTTCCCCTCCTTCACATACATCAAATCATCATATAGTCAAAAAATACAAAGCTATGGAATTTCAGATTATTATGAAGGAGTGCAGATCATAGAGTAAGAACATCCCAGACTACTCCTTTACCACATAGATAAGTATAAGATAAGAAGAATATGTGAAAGGGGACAAATGCACAAAATTGTGCACTAATTGATAAGTGCCTTGCTAACAAGAATCAAGACTACTTTACTGTTGATCTTATGACTAGACAGTTGATTCCCTCAAAAAAAAAATAGCATTGAGTTTGATGGGACAGGTTTGTCAGGCTTTTGTGTGTTTGGTAAGTTATTAAAAAAAAAAAACAAAACCCAAACAAAACAAAACAAAAAACAACCAAACAGTACTAGTGCAGTCAAGGAAAAATTACTTGGTTTTTAAGACAGACAAATCAATCAAAACTGACAGCATGCTAGATTTCCGAACAACTGGAACAAAACAGCATGGTGAGCTATATAGGCTAAGGATAAGTCAAATGGGAAGTTCCCATTCTCCTCTTTTTTATTTTCATTTCTGCTCTCAGCTTTACCCACCTCTCACCTTGACACAACCCAAGCCATTCTCACTTTTTGCAGTACTCACCTCTACTTAAAAACATGGGAAGCATGATTTTTACCTCTGCAGCAGTTTAGTTTACTCCTGGTTTAGCATGCTGAACCAGGCCAGTGAAGCATCTGATTGTCAAGTGCAGTGAAAAGGAAGCAAACCCAATTATGCAGAGGAGGACAAGGAAAGAAATAATTTACTTAGCCTTTTTCCTCAAGGCTGGAGCAGTGAGAAAGGCACAGAGTCCTCTGAGAAGTAGGCTTTTAGATGGGCTTAACTACAGCAGCTTTTAGCTGTACTAACATTTCAGAATTCTTTTCAGAAGAATAACTCAAGAACAATTATTTGATTACACAGCATTAACTTGACAATTCCACACAATACCTAAAGCAACAGTAAGTAGTACATCTTTCACTTCCCAAAACTGTCAGACAGTAGCATTTAATCTCTTCATGAAGTCAGAACTCTTCGCCTATAGTTTATGTACAAATCAATGCCTTCCCTTTCCAGTGTTTTCCTCTCTACTTCCAATTTTACAGACACAGAGGAAGAGTCATTCATAAATTCATCCACTCAACTGATATAGATCCATAACAGTATTTAAACATATCTCGCAGCTGTAACTACTATTCCCCAAAACACTACCTAATCACATCAAGAATTTTTTTTTTTAATCTCTGGCCTTTAGGGTTGTGATAGACCACTATGAAAGTAGCAGTTCCACTCTTCCTCTCACCTTCCCAGGATTTAAAAATGTTCCAAGCCTTTCAGATGCTTCATATATACACAGTCTAACAAATCCTGTCTAACTGTGCCTGTATGTATATTCAGTATTTTGAGATGCCATCTGAGTAAACACCATACACCATGCCCCTCTGACTAGCCCTTCTATCAAAAGAAAATTTGTCCAAATTAATGTTGTACTACTACTCCACTACTGTACCATCTAGTACAAGAAACAAACTGTTGCCACAGCTTATATTGTTTTGGTTTTTCTATTGCATTAATTTGGAAAAAGAAGAAGCAGTTATGTGAGATATTGAGCTGCGATTTGTGTCAGATAAAAAATACATATAATGATAACAAAATGTTGTGGTTATTGAATGGAATGGTTAAGCAAAGATGTAACTGTATAAAACTGCAAGCAAGGCAAAACTGCCATGAAGAGGAACCAGAGGTCAGCAAAGAGTGAAGGATAAAGACTCCGACCCCCCCAGTGACCACCAGAAAGAATTATGAATATAAACTAGACATCACAACAAGAAATGGAAACTAAACATCACAACGAAGAAGAACGAAAACTAAACCTCATAACAAGAAATAGAAACTGGGAGGAGACTACTAACATGAACCTGTATAAATACCTGCAAAATTAACAGTTGGTGTGCATGTTGATAGAGCAGTGACTCCCCATGCACCCAGTGCTGTCTTGCACGCTTTTTGCCGAACACAAAATTAATAAATTGCTTAATTTAAAATGGAATAAAAGAATACACCTGCTCATTCATAACAGTTATTAGAACACTTACTCATCGTTTGAATATACTAAGGGAAAGGCAACCCATATATAATATATATCTTTTATGGGTAAGTAAGGTTTAAGAGTAGAAAGCTTTGGAAGAAAATAACCCAATTTTGTCAGCTTGGTGTTTTACTATATTAGATTCCTAAAATAATGTAAATATATTAAGCTTGTCAAATATCTGTTTTTATCTCTTTACATTCACATCCCACATCACATGGAATTAGCCTTATTTGTCATACAATACAATGCCTTTTACAAACCCCCATCTATTCACCTGTGATCATCTAACAAAGTTAATCCCCCCACCCACACCTTTACAGAAGTATCGATTGTAACAGAGTCCAAAATAATGCGCAAGATGTGAACTAGGCTCTCATAGTGCTAGCAGTGATTCACTCACCATGCTTGGTATTGCTGTTGCAACACTATTCGGAAAAAGGAAGTGTTAAGAGCCACAAGCATTACTGCTTTCCCAGTAGTGCCCTGTCATCCAAGTGAAAAATCACTCATTTCCCCAGCAAGGCTGGTAGAGAAATGCTAGTGCCCCTGCAGAAGGGGCTGTCCTGAGCAGACCCTCACGATGCCCGAGCTCCACCTCCACCTTCCTTCTACTCCCCTAGGAGGTTTCAGGAGCGAGGCCTAGCAAGAAGCAAGGCTCCAAACGCGACTGCATCTCGTAGCAACACCTACTTAACCCTAGACGCTACATCTGACGCTAAAGCACATGGCTAGACAAACAACTGGAACAAAGCAGGTAAAATTGTGCTCTTCTCCAGTGTCTGAATCTTTCCTCCTAGCCCTCTCTCTAGTGAGCTCCAACAGCAGTCAGCTTTTAAGAGAGCCTAATGGTTTGACTTTATGATCTGATCTTAAAGGTCTCTTCCAACCTAAAGGACTGATCCCACGTATTTTCCCCGTCAGTTAAACCGCCGTGGGCGGAACTTCTCCCGCCCGCGACCGGGAGCGGGCGGGAAGCAGACTGACCGCCCCACACTGCCCCAGGCAGGCACCGCGCCCGACCGCGGGCGCTCCGCTCCCCGGGCTGGAGCCGCCCGTGAGTACTTCCTCCTTTCAGCCAGCGGCGCTGACTAATGGAAACAAGGAGAAACAAGCTCTCAGCCACCCCGGGCACCAGACTTTCGCCCTTTCCCGAAGCGCACTTCTCCACTTGGACAGGTAGCCCCGGCATCGCTCGCTGCAGAGAGGCGATGCGGCCCCTCCACAGTATTCGGAGTCTTTCCGGCGGCCTGCCGGCTCGCCACATGCGGCAGAGTCGCTCCTCCGCACGCAAAGACCCGACGCTCTCTTCACGCCCGGCGCTTCCCCACTCTCTCACCAGTGCCCCGGTCCCTCTCGTTGCCTTCATCTTCCTCCTCTCGCTGTTGCCCGTCCCGCTGCCGCTCCTCGCCCTGTGCCTCCACCGGCACCACCGTGAAGCTCGTCGGCATAGTGCAGACCAGCCCCAGACCCGCTGGCGCCTCCTCCAAGGGCAGCGGGCAGGGTGAGCCGGGCGCTGCCGCCTCCCTCACGTGAGAGCCATTTCCTCACGCAGCGGGGGGGCGCTGACCGGCACCGCGCCACCTCCCTCTCACCGCTTGGCTGATGGCGATGAGGCCGTGGCTCCGAAGGGAGGGGTACGGGCCCTGGGGCATCCCCTCTTCTCAAACCTTGCCTTACAGTTATCCTTGCAGCGCTAAGACCACCAGGCTGCTGCTCCTCTGATCCCGTCAGACAGAAACTGCCTTCCAAATGGAGCCAGAGCCAAGCTGTAGGATCTTAATCCTCCAAATTACTGAAGGGATGACAGCAACCCAGAAGGTCCCAGCAGGAGATTCATTATCACCTTTTGGACAAGTGGAGAAAGTCCACGGTGTGCCTTTAGATTGCGAGGACATAAAGGGAGCTCCCGGAAATCTGGTCTCCTACACAGCAGCCGTGGTTTGCAGTAGAAGGGTGAAGGCCCCGGGATTTAGGCTGGAGTCAGCATTTAAACTCTGACTGGCAGTGAAGCAGACTGAGTCAGTGGATGAGCAGTGTATCAAGTAGTTAATCATGTAGCACTAGTGATGGATATAACTCATGGTTACCTCCAACTTGCATTTCAAAGGGAGGTTGTAGCATCTCCACTCCAAAGGTAGATAAAAGAGATTTAGAAGCCAAGGGCATTTTTTTTGTCTCCTGTTCTTCTACATTCCCAGCAAAGTGGTAGAATAAATCAGAAAGACTATTCATGTTGCTCTGTATCTTTTGGGAGAGGACTCTGGAGGTTTTATGGGTCCTATACCTCATTGGGATGGAAGATGTCCATGTAACACTACAGTCTGTCCCACAGCATAAAGGCCTTCAGAGAAGGAGGTAGGCAAAGGGATTCTGGCCATCAAAGGTGGCAGTGAGCTGGCAGATGTAGAGATGGTTGAGCAGCAAGCAAAGGACATGGAAAGATGCATAGTAACATTCTGATATTTGGTAATGGGCTTCCCATTCAAACCATGGTGTCAGTACAGTAATGAGAATAGTGGCTGCATGAAAAAGGAGTGTCTTCATCCTCCCTCAGCCTTTTTTCAAGCTTAAGAAAGCAACTGGAATGGTTTCATTGCTAATAACAGATCTCCAATATTAAGGTTATCTGCAGAGGTAAGGATGTTTTGGGGCACTTTTAATGTTAAAGTTCATTATCAAAATTAATACCATGAAGGAATCAGATACAATGATAAATTAGAATAGTAAATATGATTTTGAAACATATACACAAAATAATAATTTCTTCTTCAAAACAAGGACTCATTTTTGTCCAGGGCAGAACTAATTGTTTCACAGTGACTGTGAGCGAGTGGAGCCTGGAGCTATGTATATCTGTCTGGGTTGTTATTCTATTCCTTCACTGTCATCACCAGGGGCAAAAGTAAGGAATTCTCACTTTTGAGAAGAAGGTGTGCTTGACAGCTGGAGGGTCTGTCTACAATTGGTTTTCATTGTCCCAGGTTTGGTGAGCATAGTTGCATGTAAATCACTTTCTTTGTACATTTTTGTTATTAGTATTGTTCCTGTTACACTTCATTTTCCTATCTCCTTGCTGTTTCCAGTAAGCATGTAATCTCTCTGCCTTTTGTATCTTCCATGGAAGAGGGGAGGGGAGCAGCTTGTGGTTTTCTTTATAGTGGGACTACCAAATTGGGAATATCATTCCTAAACTATGGCAATGGCATGCATTGTATTAGGTATGGGATCATGTATGAGCATTGAGAAGAAAATTTTCAATAGCTGATCATTTTTAAAGGAACATCGGTCTGGTGCCTTCAGAAGTTTATTAAAAGAAACTCATATATACAAAAAAGATGAAAACTATATCATACTGAATGGACAAAAGGTTGAGTGTGAAGAAATTAGGACTGCAGCCTTCATTTTACTCCAATCTGATACAATTATTTTTTGTTTAAAATAGCTAAGAGCCAAAGAAGGAGTTTTGGGCCAAACTACTTTTTAAATGATCAGAGGCAGAACTTCCTCTTCCAGCTCTCTTCTGTTTCTTCTCATAACCATGGAAAACCATCTGATGAAAAATAGGCACAGTTCAGTGGAGTAAATATGATAAATTCTTACAGGCTTGTGGGTTTTCCCCCATTACAGGGACATCCTGTAATGTGAGAGCTGTGGGTTTTGAACCGCTTTATAAGTTATTGTACAATGACAACCTTTGACTGGGAATGATGTCCTAGGGTGACTTTTATGATGCTTGTATCCCCAATCATCTGTTCTGTTTGTGCTGTATATTGTGTTCTGTACCTTTAGACTGGTTCTGAGAGCAAAGCTGGGAAAGGAGAAGCGCTGAGTTTGTTTTTGAGAAACCTGCCTGACTCCAAAGCATTTCTTCTCCCAATTTTGGTTCGTCTAAGGCACGGACAGCAGCAGGACAGAGATCTTTTTGCTTTTAGTTAGTTTTAGCTAGCTGGGGCAGAGAAGTTCCCTGGACTGTTTGTTTGTTTGTTTTCTCTTTTTCTTGGGACTATTTAAACCTGCTCTGGACTGAAAAACCCAGAGGAGAGCCGTGAGCTCACACCTCTGGCCCACCAGAGCCTGGACCTCCAGAGGGACTGATAAGAGACTAGGAAAGCTTACCCATGGCAAGGACTTTCGGAATTTACCATCTCACTTCAGAACAATGAGAGGTTTTATTCTTTCATATTATTCATTCTTTACGCTTGTGGTCACTTAGTTTGTTGAATAAATAGTTTTTTCCACTTTTCTCTGAGGAAGTTCTTTCCTGGACCAGTTGGGGGAGGGTGTGTTTGGGTTTGCTTCCCAGAGGGACCCTATTTAGGAGTTTTCTCCCCAAATTTTCCCTAACCAGGACAAAT
The DNA here is from genome assembly GCA_013389925.1 of Aegithalos caudatus. NCBI lineage: Eukaryota > Metazoa > Chordata > Aves > Passeriformes > Aegithalidae > Aegithalos > Aegithalos caudatus. Next base: position 30,231 of record WEIU01006601.1, on the reverse strand, counting down.
AGTAACTGACTTCTTACATTTATTTGACATTTCCTTTGAAATAGCATAAGTAGTGTTGTGATACCATGCCAGGTCTAACAACAGAGTACCCTGATGGTATGCTTTTTGGCATATGAAATAAAAAATAGCAAAGTAGAATAAGATTAAGACATTGTATAGATCTGTGTCTAAAAAGAACAATGATGGAATCATAATATTACGAGTGTTTTGTGAAATAAAAATAAAATGGGAAAACCTTTCAGTTTGTTATATTCCCTGAAAACACAGAGTTCTACACCATCATCATCCTTCTGTTTGGAAACATATGAATGCAGCAGGACAGCACCAATTCAAACAAAAATTTCCAGATGGACCTTTAGAAGTCATTCCTCTTGTTAACAAAGTTGGATTTTGATGAATATTCTACAATATCCCCCAAAATAAACACTGGAACACATGAAGATCTATATAGGAAATTATCTTATATATCACAACTAGTAAAAGGATAAAATTAATGATAACAATAAGGTTGTGATTTAAAACATCTGTCTAAGGAAGTTAATGATACCACTAAGACGCCAATACCTTAAAAACCTATACTATCTTTGATGTTACTAAGATATTAGAAGTAAATCACTAGAAAGGAAAAAATATATTTATTGTCACAGAAAAAAAAATAAAGTCAGAAACAGGAAAGAAGGAAAGAAAAATGCTTAATAGTCTATGTGAGTGAAAAAAAATCACTAATTATACACATTTTCAAGTCATCAGGACTAATGCAGTTTAGGCATGTGAAACTGAAAATAAACTAGCCATTGACTTCTTGGACTCAGGAATGTTGCATTTTTTAGAAACCTTGAAATGTTTAGAAATCTTGAAAAATAGGGAAAATTCCAAGAGAGGGAATGACTGTCGTCAATATTGAGTATCAATACTTAAAAAGAAGAAAAAGTGGCTCAGGAAAGCTGAGCTAACTGGCTTAATGATAACTTTGTTTTGAGAAAAGATGATAATGATCTGTATATTTGGGGGGGATAAGGTAATATGTCTGAACGCTTAAAGTGTTACAGTCCACATGAAAAATAGCAAAGGCATTTGATTTGGTTCCAATGGAAAATTGCTTGGAAATTTCTATGGAATTAACTGCATATACTTCCCATGTATTTCAAAACTGTTTTCTGCAGAAAGAAAATAAAAGACAGGGAGCAAGGACAGTTAGGATTTTCTCTGACCTGCTTTTCATCAGCCATTTAGATTTTCTAGTAGTCTGTGGGTCACAATGATTGCCCTAAGTAATGGCAGAAAATGTTTGTAATGTGAATTGAAAAGGTAAAGGTTTTGTAATGCAGTCATAAATACCTCTGAGGATCAGGGCTACCAGAGGTGAAAATTCATCCTGAGAAGCAGTAACTTCAAAAAGGATACAGTGTAACACAAATTAAGTCTGACACCTTTTCAGTTTGACCTTCACAGGATCCTCCTGGAATTTGTGGTTTTTACTGTGACTAAAATGCAAGCCATTGTGCTTTTTATTTCCTGTCTAACAAGTGTTTTTCAGTGTCCTGTGCACCATGCTAAGTGATACCATTTTAAGACTTAGTTTGTTACCTACTTGTGCCTCCTCAATGAGAGAAGAGGCACATCATAACCTCCCATTACTTGATTCCTTACAGTCTGTTAGCTCTGTCTTCTAGAGCACAGTTCATCTTAATACATTGCAATAGACAAACTTTATGAGAGCTAGAGAGTGTCAACTGCCCACGTGTTCATGCCTAGGGCATGCAGAGATGCTTCAGTGCCTTTTCATATCTATGGTGATTAAGACACACCTGAAGCAAAGTATCAGATTGCATGTGTCTTGCATTCAGAGCACATGGAAATAGAATTCTATGAAAACATTATGAAATTAGTCATTACCAACCCAGTCGATTCAAGTAGTGAACTGTTACTTTTTAGCCAGGTTGAACAAGACCATAGTGATGTATTCACACTGGTTTGTAAATATGGAATACTCAGGAGCAGCTCCAAAAACACTATATAACCTCTCCATTATTAAAGAAAGTGGTTCAGTCTTCCAGGGTTAGAGCATTCTGATAGAAGAGCACAAACTGGTATGAAGGTGGGATGCTACTGAAATTATAACATCAAGCAGTGTGGTTGACTCCTCGTATAAATAATAAACACATTGATAAGAATAAGAAAGAGGATCCTTTGATGGGTTATTTGGGGTGTTGTATCCACTACAGTATGAAGCATGTTAGGATATCATCACAAAACCAAAACCTGTGTATGTATAATTATTGAACAATATTTGCAAAACTACTGGCAAGCTTTTTTACTTATAAAAAGCTTGGAACACAATTGGATTCAAAAACTATTCCTCCATTCAGCAGATATATGGATCTTTGCTAACCAGAAGCTGAGGAAACTAGGGGTGTCATATATATTTACAACACCAGCATGTTTATTGAGTAATGATATGCTAGAGCACAGGTTTCTAATGAGATTGAGATTTGCTTTGTAGTCCTTTAATGAGCTGCTTTTCATTAAATGCACATACTTGATTGTGCTTGAGTTGCTAGCAGAGAAATGCTATTAGCTCATAGGCAGGCTTTACATGACAGTTTTATCTTTCAGTAAACTCCTGTGGCTTCTGTAAAAAGAGTGAAACTCAAGTTGTATTGGTTTGTTAAAGCAAAAACTCATGGCTGAGCTTTGTAGAAATCCTCAGACTGAGTTAGGCCTGTCATAAGTTTACATGGTGATAGGTTGTGGTACTTTTTAGTCCATGGGTTGAGTAGACTCCTAAGGTGCTGTGACAGCTACATTTCTTAAATTTGTGGCTTCAGTTTGCTCTATGAAAACCTGCATATTGTCTATTTTGTTGTAAAGATGAGATGGATAAACAACAAAGCAAAAAGTATTTATGGGTCCCTCTGACACTGGCACTTGGAAAAGGCATTCTGCCTTTCTAGACAGTAACTTACAGTGAACAACAGAAGAAGTTTCCAAAGTGCAAGATAGCAGCCAGACAAGCTAACTCCCCAAAAGGTAAGGGATAAAGATTGTCCCAAGGACCAGTATCAGCAGTCAATGATTAGAAGTTACAGAAAAAAAAATAGATGCAAAGAAACCACATTGTGTATTTTAACTCCAGGAATGCCACATGATGTTGTTTAATTGTCCAGCAGGATCATTGAAAGGGCCACAGTAGGCTAATTTGTTTTGTGATTTCAGATTGATTTGTTCCAGCAGAGCTAGATTTCCTCTATTTGGAGAGCAGTCTTACGTGATTTAGTATCCTCATTTACAAAGAAATCAAGAAAAAAAAAAAAAAAGGTATTATTTCTATCCTTCTCCACCTTAGTGATATCTAAAACTTGTTCTCAAAGATCCTAAATGTACTAGTAGGCCAAAGCTGTGCTGACCAGTCTCAGCTGAGACACTTTGACCTGCATATTCTCTGTCCCTGGGTCTAGGGACTGCCTTTAAATTTAGGCCTGGGCCTTCTGTCCTTGTGTGATTTATGGTATATATTACTTGCCTTAAGTTCCATTACAGTTCTGCTTCACCAGGAGCTTTGTTATCCTGCTTGTCTCACTTGGGCACTGTGGAATCAGTATCTGGAAAATCTCCTACTGTACTAGCTTTTGTTACTGTGGTTTGGTTTGCCTTCTCTCCCAAAGGGAGCTGTCCTGGTTTTAAAAGGACAGGTATCTGCCAGCAAAAGCTGGAAGTTCCCTTTGAATAGAGAACGTAAACCCCTCACTCAGATTAATATAATTTTGCAATTAGGGGCTTTCNAAAACAGGATGATCTGCTGTTCTTATGTCTCCCCTTTTTATCTAGGTAGGGATGCTTGGGTCCCTCCCAGCTGTTCAGAGCATTTTCCAATGGGATGATGTAATGTCTCATGTCATTGGTGAGCCTTAATGGCCCATTATCAGAAAACATGAGCTCCAAAACTTGTGCTTGGCCACCTCTTTGTTTTCGTGAAGTACCCAGAAATTAGTTTCCTAGCAAACTAATGGAAAAAATTCAACTAACACAAAAGAAACAATACCCAACCTCCAACATGAGTAGACAGGCCTGAGTGTTCCTTGATGTTCGTCTGAATAACTTGCTCTACCCTTGAAGTTCGTCAGTAGTGTAAGAGGCTGCACTAAATGACCTCCAAAGGCTCTTCACACACTACTTCTTTCTGATTTTGTAAAAATGCAACCACTAGCCCACAACAACTAGGTACAACAGAATTTGATTTTTGACATAGAAGATAAATAGAAGGAAACTAGAAAGCTTGGTAAAATAGCTGTTGCCTCCAGCCTCTACTTCTGGTCTCTTTTTTCTACTTTTGCCTCACTGTGTCAGTATTGTGTGGTATGGGAACATCATGAAACCTAGCTCCTGTAGTTTGCTATGTGATATAGGAAACGCTAATGGAATATTAATAAAAACAGGTTCTGTCTTTTTAGTGATAAAACAGAATGGAAGTCATCTATATGAAAAAGGTTCTGCCTGTGTTATGGTGCCTATAACAGCACTGCAGTCTTAGAACTCTGTGAGCTATAATTTCTGTTCATTCTTTTTGCACTCTTCAACACCACTTGCAGAATTGACTTTTCCATCCTTTCCCTCTATGTCCACCTGACATACCATTTCACTTACTCCTTGAGCTGAGAGGTTTTGTGGAAAAGATGCCAGAACTGTGGAGATGCACTCTTAGAGTACGCACAGTTGATTTTTCTGACTTGCACAGTCTGTCCCAGCTGGAACAAATTTTATTAGTTACAGAAGCGATGAAATATACCACTTTTACTGACTAAAAAAAACTGCAGTGCAAGCCTCTCTACAGGCTGAAGTAGGAAAAAAAAAGTTTGCTTACACCAGCATGACTTTCACATACACCTGTTCCTCTTCATTGCTGCTGAACCTGGAAGTTCCCTTAGGGAAAACTGAGGGAGGGAAAACATAATGAAAGTATTTAAAACAATTGTATCTTTTGAAGTTGTTCTCTGACAAAATGAATGCCCTCTCAGTTCTCTCAATAGCATCTGCTAGCAGACACAATTGAGCTGACTTGCAACATAAGCACTGTAGGTTAATCATTGCCAAGATTTAAATAAATTGTGAAACTAGTTTCGTAATGCTGAATAAGTGAGGAGAACATAGAATCATAATAAAAAAATGAAAAGAGTTCCTTAAAGAACAATACTTTATCAAAGGAGTGGCAGGTAAAAACACTAAGATGATACTATAGAAGTTAATTTTTCTTTGCTTTTATATGACTTTGCTTTAACTGTGTTTTATTATTCTGCTGATATAGAGTACTTGACAGAAAAAACCCTACATAATCCAATTACAATGCTTTTCTTACGAAGGGAAATTATGCTCAGCTCAATGCCAGGAGTCCCTCTGCCCTGTGAGAGCCCCCATCACTGAGCAGCAACACTGATATGCACTCCTTGGAAGAGTGAGTTCTCTGCTGGACAGTATTACATTTTCAGTAGAAGGGGTGGGAAGCAGTTTCTTGCATACTTATTATTATTTTGGGATGTGGCAAATAGCACAGTTGGATCCCCTTAGGCAATGAATACTTAGAATCTTTTTGAAGTACTCCAAACAGCACGGTATTAAGCTACAACTAGGCACTTCACCTTCTGTTTTTAATTAACTGACTGGTGACTGTTAAATCACATATTCTTTAATATGTCTGCTGAATGAGCACCCTCAGAGGACATGGGCAAAATTAGGACCTTTGCTTTGTCTGAAGTAAAGTAAGTCTACACAAACAAGCTGATTCTGACCAATTATTTCTCAATAAAGAGAGCAAATATCTTTTATGTTTTAGGGAAGCTAGCAAACATAATGATCTTGCAAACCAGTAGAAAACTGCTAATCTTTTTGTAAACTGTAACAGCTTCAAATTCGAATATTGACTAAAATTATGATACACCTTGTCATACTGCAATACTAATTAGGATAACTTTATACTCTTTGTAGAATTGTGTTCAACTAAATAAGTGTAAAAAACTTTTATTAGATTCACTGTTTATTAAAAACCGTAATTTTCTGGATATTTGGGAATATGTAATCTCTGGATTTTTTTTTAAATCATTCCTCACTGTCTCCGTACTGTTGTACACTATCACCCAGTGTAATATAGTTGGACAGTACCTCTCAGAATAGCCTGAGGAAGTAAAGCATGCTTAAATAGCACCTTTCCAACTAAGAACCAAGGGAAACTTTTCACACAGGTTTGAAATAGAGAAGCAGCTGGGGGGGAAATTACATCTTTTGGTGATCAAAGAACATAGGAACAAGAGCTAGGCTTTAGAAGACTTTTTTTTTTTTTTTTTTAAACTGTCATTCAGTGACACACACTACTGTGGTGGATCCCAGGAAAACAGGTTAGGTTGTGCCTGCTATATGGACTTTGATCACACTTACCTAGAGACTGTGTGCTGCAAGCTGACTAAAAGCTAACTGATTTTAGAAAAAACTGTCTGCATCTCTACAACAACCTGTTCTCTCAGCTTTTCTTTAGAGATAAGCCCTCAACTCTTGCAAGTTTTGCCTTATAGGAATAAAGGTTATGCTGTAATGCAAAGGAAAGTCCTAATCTGAGTTGTAGCATCCTCTAAAGCATTACAATTTGAGCTGTCTTCTAAATGGAAATTTGGGAAACTGTATGAAAAGGCTGTGGGCTGAGAAAAGCCTTGTAACTCTTCATTAAATATGACCTGGTTTGGAGCCAAGAAAATGGTCCCAGTCAAGGAAATTATGCATAATTTTAGACTAGGATGTGCTAACTTTCAGCTCATCACTCCGCTACTTAAAAAAAAAAAAAATCTGGAAAGAAAAAATGTCTTCAGTCAATTGCACTCTAGACATTTTGTTGCGTGTAAGAGTATATTTTTCCGTTAAATATTAAGGGCTTAAATATATAAAATTACTGTTACTGTAGACTTCATTACCTGATATATGTCGCAGTAGGACATGGAATGAAAGCACAGCACACAAAGTGAGTTTTGAAGGCAGGAAAGAGAAAGTTTATTTTCAACTAGGGTTTTTATAGTTTTCCAGGGATTGCCCCTGGATTGGAGGGAGAAGTTACTATCTGTCCATCCACACTGGTAGAGACAAAAGTCCATCAAATGTCTCTCCTTGAGAGAGGAATGTAAACAAAGACTGTTTTTCCTACAGAGTCCTTGACGGGACTCCACTTCAACATGTAAACATTCAAAAAGGCTTTAGAAAAATCAGAAGGCTGTAGAAAACTCAGAAAACTTTAGAAATTCTCAGAAGGCTGTACAAATTATGGGTGACATCTCCCCCTTTTCTGCTTAGAAAAAAAAAAAAAAAAAAAAGAAAAAAGAAAGAAGAAAATGAACATTTTTCAATGCTGGTTTGTGGAGGGACCATCAGAGTGATCACTTGCGTCATCCGCATCTGAGTCATCACTCGATGGTTCATCCACTTGATATCTTTCAATTTGGCCATGGTCTCCATCTTGTCTGTTGCCTAGATTCTGCCTCCGCGGTCGCAGGTCAGGACGAACACACTTCGAAGGTACCCAGCGTACCCCAGTATCTGTGGATACACATGCATACCCCTGCCCCATAGCGATAAGGTCATAGGGACCTTCCCATTGTTTAGTAACCAGGTTCCAGACCCAAACCTTTGCTCGAGGCTGATGTGTCTCGTCTGAAGCCTACAACAAGAGGTGATGGTTTAAAATTACTGGGTTACTGGAGTTCTGTAGCACCGTAAGGTGATTAATGACATACAAAGCCTTTGCCAACCGACTGTGTGGGGTTTCACCCTGCATTCCTTTTTTGTTTTTGGAGAACACGCTTCAGGGTACCATGAGTGCATTCTACAACAGCTTGACCTGTCAGAGAATGAGGGATGCCAAACCTATGTGACACACTCCAAGACTGCAGGAACTGCCGCACCTGCTGAGATGCATAAACAGGACCATTGTCAATTTTCACAGCAGAAGGTATGCCTAGAATGGCAAAGGCCTGCCTCCAGTGGGAAATTACATTGCGGGCCTTTTCTCCCATGTGATCAGATGCCCACATTGCAGAGGAGAACGTGTCCACCATGACATGCACATACTTGAGCCGGCCAAACTCAGCAACCTGGGTGACATTGGTCTGCTGAAGTTCCAAGGCCTTAAGGCCTCTGGGGTTGACCCCCACCAGCAAGGGCGCAGCCAGTGCGTGACAGTCGTCACATGACTTGACGATGTTGCGAGCCTCAGTTGATGTCAACTGAAACTGAAACTGCTTCTGCAAAGTATGTGTGTTCTGATGGAAGAACCCATCCGATGCCTTGGCCTGCATGAGCATGTCAGGCTGAGGTGCTACCCACACTGGGTTAGCCAACTTGTCAGCCCTCGCATTACCTTCCACTACAAACCCTGGCAAACTGGTGTGGCTTCATACATGCAGAACGTAGTATGGATGAAACCTGGTCTGAATTGCACACCACAAGGTCTTCAGCAAATGAAACAAGGCAGGATTACTGACCTCTTTCAAAACCAAATACCCCAACCACTGTGCGATATTGTCCACATAGGCAGAGTCCATGACCAAGTTGAAAGCTTCCTGGGAAAATTTCTGAAATGCCATGACAGCAGCCCTTAGTTCAGCCAATTGGGCTGACCCATTCTCATGGCCTTCTAAAACCTGCTACTCAGATCCATCCCTTCAAGTCACAATGGCCTTTCCTGTTTTCCCCGATCTGTCTGTAAAAACGGTGGGTCCTTGCACTGATTCCTGTCTGTTCTTTGGCCGTAATGAGATCCCTGTATTTTTTGCCACTTGCAATAGCCTGTGGCTGAGCAGATGGTAAGTGATCTGCCCTGTAAGGTTTTCCAGAGCACTTTGCAGTGAAGTACTGTTCGCAAGGTTCCAAATTCCTCCTGCTGTACCAGGAGTATAATTTTTGTGGGATCTGCACCCATCAATTGCAAACACGGTTGCTGGCATTTGTTTATTAAACAAGCTATTAGCTCAAACAATGGGGTTGCCGTCTTTTGCAGATGATGGGGCAAGAAGACCTGCTCCAGGACATGCAAGGGATTGGACCATTTGTCACTCCGCTGACTAATGATACCTGTGGGATGCAAATCTGGAGTGGTAATGAACACAGTGATATCAACAGAAGGATCGATGTGGTAAACCTGGCAAGCAGAAACAGCTTGCTGAACCTCTTCCAGCACCTGCCATGCCTCAGGGGTCAATGAATGAGGTGATTTTAGATCAGAGTCTCCCTTCAATAAATCAAGCAAGGGAGAAAACTGTGCATTGGTCAGTCCCAAGTATGGACGTAACCAAGTGATGACACCCACCAATTTCTGGGCATCATTCAGTATTTTCACTGACTGCACAAATTGCACCTCCTGGTGTCGGGCTGTCTGTTCCAGAATTTTGACCCCTAAATACTTCCACAGAGGTTGTTGTTGAACCTTTTCTGGAGCCACCTGCAGCCCATGAGAATGCAAGGCATTCAACAACTGAGGCTGGATCTTCAGCAGCTCATCCTGGGTAGGTACACATCATCCATGTAATGTAGAATTTGAGCACCAGGAAACTACTTGCAAACTCCACATAAGGCTCGAGCCACATACCATTGGCATATGGCTGGTAGTTGCGCATTCCTTGCAGCAAAGTCTTCCACTGGTATCTCTGTGCGGGTTCAGCATTATTAATTGCTGGCACCAAGAAGATGAATTTTGGTTTGTCATCGGGATGCAAAGGAATTGTAAAAAAAAAATCCTTCAGATCCATGATGAGGATCGGCCAATCTGTGGGAAGCATGGTGGGCAGTGGCATACCAGCCTGCAGCATCCCCATGCTTTCCATCACAGCATTTACTTTCCGGAGGTCTTGTAGCAACCTCCATTTCCCAGATTTTTTCTTGACGCAAAAAATAGAATATTCCAGGGACTGTTAGAAGGTTCCAGATGACCCTGGTTCAATTGCTCCTGCACCAAGTTACAAATGGCAATTAATTTATCTTGAGGGAGGGGCCACTGGTTCTCCCAAATGGGTTTGTCCACCAACCACTGTACAGGAGGTGTAGGACATTCTGTGCCATTCATCACAGTGGTCCCCATCAAAAATCCGTCCCGATGCACACCCCCACACACAGCCAGAACATCCCTCCCCCACAGATTGGTAGCAGTTGCCATGACATGAGGCCAAACCATGGCCTTCTGTCCCTCTGGGTTCATGATCTACATGGGTTGCTGGCTCACGTAGCATTGCACCATTCCTCCCAGTCCTGCAACAAGCATCTCCACTGGATCCAAGGACCATTCTGGGGGCCAAGCAGCAAGGGAGACAACTGTGATGTCTGCACCACTGTCAAGGATCCCGTGGAGGCAGATCTCTGACGGTGTTGCACCAGGGATGGACAAAGTGCACAGTATCTCAGGATGTTTCTGGGTCAGGATAGTGGTCCAGTGGACCTGAGGCAGCCCAGTGGATCCAAAACTGCTGTCTCCTCACAGCCAGGTCTCTGTCCTGCAAACAGAGGATTTAAAAGGTACAAGTTGAGCAATCCTGGTTTTTTCAGGGAGGGTGACAGTGGGTGTGGATACCATGGCACAAATCTATCCCATAAAATCCGCATCAATGAGCCCTAGATGCACAATGATACCCTGCATTGTGGCACTGGATCTCCCCATTAGGAGAGCACTCATGCCATCACCCATGGGACCAAAGGCATCCAGGGGGACTCTGTGCACCTTGAAAGAGCCCGAGACGACTGTTCCCTCTGTGCAGACGTCAAGACCTGCTGAGCCACAGGTGCTGGCCGCAAGCCAGCCAAGCAAACCTGTATCGGCATCAGCTCTGAGGCTTGAAAAGAAGCTTGTGTCCGAGCGTGTCTCCCCTTAGTGCTCTGCTTCCCATTTCACGAGCCCAACTAAGGCTGATCGTTGATATGAACAGTCACCTTACAGAATTCACTGTGGTTTGGCCTTTCACACCAAGCACAGTAAAACAAAGCAGTCATCATCCTCTGCACTTTCTTCCCGTGTTTTTTGCTGGCCTGAGCATTTCCCTGTTTTCACTGCCCACCCTGCAGCCCTTTCCAGACCAGCTGCAGAACAGTAGCCACGGCAGATGCCTTACAGCCTGTGGTGCCTATCTTCGCACAAGCCCTGACCATTTGAGGCATTGAAAGATCACCAGGAAAAGCCTCAATGATCCTCTTGCAATCTGCATTGCAATTGCTTCTTGCAAGTTGCTTTAATAAAAGCAACCTCAGTGTGGGATTGTCTACCTGCCTCCAAGGCGAATCCAAGGTGACCTGCTTATTAACATCAGCAAATTCGCCTATACCCAGCACTGTATCAGTTCCGATCCCATGTCTAGGATCTTGCAGATCAAGCATGGCATTCTGCATTGCAGTTTTTCCTGCCAGTTCAGTCCATGTTTCTTCAAAGGTCTCGTATTCAACAGGCTGAAAAAGAATAGGAGCCAGACTCCGGATATCATATGGTGGCAATACATTAGTATTACAGACTCAAAGCATTTGCATAACTTCGACAGATCCCAAGCCATATTTTCCAATCCCCTCACAGAGATCCATCAAGGCTTGCCACAGTAGAACCTGATGTGTGTTTCAATTAGGTCCTCGTATCACTGGGAAAGCCTGATGTCCTCCTGGTAGGGTGGCAGCACCTGCTAGGTCCCGTCCCATGTGTTCCATGGGGACAGGGGCAGATGCCTGGCTGGGAGACTCAGTACCACCTGATATCGGAGTTTCTGTGACACCAGCTGGGCTAGAGAATCCATCTGGCCCATTCAAGAGACAATGTATGATGTTACAATCCGCCATTTCATCCACTTTTGCCTTTACATCTCCCCCAAATTGTGCATGGTATCTTGGACGTACCGTTACCTGACACAGTGGTAAGGTCCACAGACCAGCAGAGGAAGAACCACCAGCCCGAGGCCCCCTGCTTTGAGGAAGCACCGGCCTCTGTGCTGTGTCACTGGTTGTTCCAAAAGTGAACACAGCAAAGCCTGCAGCTGCCGCAGGTGCGGCGTTCGTGGGAAGTGGCGGTGACAGGGCGGAGCCAGCTTTTACCAGGGCCACGCCAGCCCCGGAAGAGTGTGTGCTCTCCAGCAGCGGAGAAGCGCTGGGCGCCTCAGCTCGTTGGCGGGGGTGGGCCGTCAAAGGCGCAGGCAGCGCGTGTGGCCGCGGTGCGGGACGGAGTGGGGCCGGCTCGGCATCTCCCTCCTCCTGCACGGCGGGGGAGCGGGACGCGGCTTTTGAAACCGCGGCGCCCTCCCGCGCTTCCGTCAAGGG
>WEIU01006601.1:2479-15253 GCA_013389925.1 Aegithalos caudatus | reverse complement strand
TGTGACACTGTTGCAAGACCACTGTCTACAGATCTTACACTGTTAAATTAGTGTAATATTAGCAGTAATAATAGAAGTCTAGGAGGTAGTTTTCCTAACCTTAAAAACATATAGGAACAGTAGCAAGTTAGAACATGCAGGAGGACTATGCCCCAGTCTTAGAAGGCCACCAAGAAACCCCCAAGCAAGCTCTGCCCCATGCAAAGAGGCTAGTCCTGTGAATCTGATAAAGACACCCTGTGTACCCTGACCCAAGATGCCAGGATGACCATGGCAGTTCCTGGGGCAGCAAGATACAGGTCACACTGCACACTAAAATGGAAAAATAGAAGAAAAATGCCTCATTTGGGAGAATGTATAGGTGGGGACCATGGGCATTTTGGTGCTAGCTAAGAAGTTTGCAAGTTTCTTAGCAGACTAGAAGCTGGGGTAGAGAGGGCAAAAGGCAGGGCGGACAGCAACCTACTATGGTCCTGCTGCTAACTCCATTGCAGAAGTATAATTTAGAACATATATCCCACTTCGTTGCATGCACTTCATATGATCACAAACATAGCACTCTCCTGCCTCTAGTTTCTTTTAACATAGGCATGAAAGCACATGTCTTGCATGCTGCTTTGGCTGGGATAGACTTTTTTCACAGTGTCTGGTATAGGACTATGTTTTAAATTTGTGCTGAATACAGTGATGATGAGATGTTTTTGTTATTGCTAGCAGTGCTTACAAAGAGACAAGGCCTTCTCTGCTTTTTGTGCTGCCATGCTGGCAACACAGTTGGAAGTGCATGGGAAATTGGGAGGAGACACAGCCAGAACAGGTGACCCAAAATGACCAAATTACCAAATGACATCACGCTTATTATATAACATATATAAGGGGAGAAGGAAGAGAGGGGGATGTTTGTCTTCCCAAGTAACTGTTATGCATGATGGGATCCTGTTCTCATGGAAATAGGAAGCAGTCCCATCTGCCTTTGGGAAGCAGTGGATTGATTACATGTTTTGTTTTCCTTGCGTACGTGGCTTTGCTTTCCCTATTAAACTGTCTTTATGTCAACCTATGAGTTTTCTAGCTTTTATCTGTCTGGTTTTCTCCCTGACCCCACTGGTAGGGGAGCAAGTGAGAGGCTGTGTGAGGCTTGGTTGCTGGCTGGGGTTAAGCCACAATAGTCCTTTGTGGCACCCAATGTGTTTAAAATAATGACAGATTTGACTGGGATGTGCCATCTTAAATTTATAGCTATTAGGCAATGAAGGAGAAGCCTTACAGGAAGCAGTAACTTGACCTCTCCTGGCTTTGGTGCCCAGTAACAAGCAGCAAGAAATAGAGCCAAAATAATGACTAAATTAATTCAAAAGCCATTTTGAACACATTTTATAGACATTTTGCAGGGGTGGTCTATAGACTAAGGGAACAGCATCTCTGTATTATATCAAAGAATGGAAAGGGGAAGGTGGTTAATGAGGTTGTATGGAATAGTGTGGGACTTGAGTATGATGTAAATGGTACTAAGTAAGGGTTGGAAGTCCCACTTCATATTCTGACTCGATCAGTGTTTCTAGGGTTTTGTTTTGTTTGCTTAGTTTTTTGTACCACTACATTTGTATTTTTAATTTTCCTAGTAAAGGACTGTTATTCCTATTCCCATATCTTTGCCTGAAAGCCCCCTTAATTGCAAAATTATAATAATTTGAAGGGAGGGGGTTTACCTTCTCCATTCCAAGGGGAGCACCAGCTTTCCCTGGCAGACGCCTGTCTTTCCAAACCAAGATGCTAAATTATAGCCTAAATTTACAAATCTGTATTCTTCTACATACTGCCTAGCTCCAAACACTTGGATGTGCAATTAACATTGCTGCACATCCTCCATGGATGCCTCCTGCTCTATCTCCTCTGCTACATTTGGGTGTAAAAGTAACATTGAGCTTTTAAATACCCCCTTAGAACCAGCCTGTGCTGCCAATGGCCTCTCCTGGCAGATAGTCATTGTTAACTTTTTCACAACGGGTATAGCCCTCTGTTCTATAATGTTCCTTCCAGGAACTCCTTTCCTAGAAGACACATCCACTACCCAGTAGACTGAGGAAAACAGTTTACACTTGTGGGACTTGCAGTTGCCATAAACACTCTCTCGCATGATGCAGATTTTTTTTAGCCTTAATTAATGTGCAGTCTTTGTAACAGTATTACATGTTTCACTGAGCCAAGAGTATCTGCATCACCAGCATTTTTATGCCCTCCTCCTTGCCTACTATTCCTTCATACCCAGTAACAACCATGGTTTTCAGCTCTACAAAAAACCCCACTATTTTTTTGGCACTCTTGCATTTTCAGCTGGGGTCTCAAGACCATGTGTCTTTAGACTGCAGCCCTTGGTCTTGCTGCTTCCATGGTAATTATGGTGTGATAATTAGGAATTATGGTCTAAGTACAGTCTTTATGTCATTCTTAGTCTTCTGTTTTTCATTTGAAACATCAAACAAAGCCATAAACTTCCAGAACATCTACTATTAGTCCTGTAAGTTGTCATCTCCCCCACAGCTGTGTCCAAAGGGTGCTTCCCCACAACCAAAATTCTCAGAATGAAACTTGAAACTCAGTTCATGGCCCCAGCTCATGTGTTTTTTTATGAAAAGCCCTTCACAGTCAGACTGGTCACTCATGTCTCAGATGTAAGGACTTCTGTAAAACCTACAGCTCTTCTTCTGTGACATTCTGGCTTTTCAGCCCCAAGATGGCTCAGACCACTGTTATAGCATATACCACATGGTTACTAGGGTTACTACCCATGTCAGCAAAACTAAAGAATTTGATAGGATTTCTAATTGAGTGCAAGAATCTGTTCTCTCATTCCAGTAATAAGAGTGAGGACTTTGTCTTGGGGTTCCCCTCCCTGTGTATTCAAACAATACTACTTGTCCTTTTTTTCTGTTGCCCTGTAAATAGCAGAAGTCCAGCCACAATTCTACTGTGCTGCACAACAAATAGAAAGTCATTAGGACAATCCAAAATATGAGCAATCTTTTGAATTTGTTAATTCTAGCACTGGGCTCATCTGCACTGAAAACTGCACAAGCTGTTGAGCAACCACTCTGCCTGGCCTTTGAACTTAAATCTCAATAGATTAAAATCACATAGGGTTTATCAATAGTAATCAAAATATTACGTTACCACTTTTTGTAAGCAATGTTCTATAACCACAGGAACATATGAATGAAGATGTTTATTGAAAGGAACAGTATCTTACAGAGATAACAGAGAATCCATATTGTCATCTCTTGCTGCTTTGCGAGAATAGCATGGAATTTATATCTACAGTGAGAGGACAAGTGATAATCAGAATTCACCGGTATCCCCAATACTCGTTGGTTTTAAGGATAAACAAAATTTTCCTTATTAATGGTGGATTTTTTTTTACTTTTTTTTTTGTTTGTTTGTTTCTTGATAGGTTGTAACTCCATGCTATTAACCGACAAACTGTCCACCTTAAAACCAGCAAGTCTCCTGGTACTTGACCCAAGAAGTACCTTGTGGTTCTCCTGGGCTAATGTATCAGAACAGAGTCCACTGTGAAATGAACTTCTAAAATCCCCTAAACTGTTACTGTATCGCATTCACATCCATTCCTCTGTGATTTAGCTTACACTTTAAAGCAGGCCAGACTGGGTAAGCATCCACATTTGGCAAGGGAGGGAGGTTTCACTAATGATGCCTCATCAAAGTGTAACAAACATCATGTAAAGGGTCTGGAGAAATAGATCATGCCAATCTCTTCCATGCCTCTTCCATTGTCTACCATGCAAAACTTCTTCACTTTTGGTGCAATCATGAACTTCAAGCATAACTCACCTATATTTCTCCACTAATCAAAGTCTTCAGTCATTAGCTCATGCTTGCCTAGATCTCCCATTCTTATTTCAAGCAATTTTGTCCCTCAGTGTGCCAACAGAATGTCTGCCCACACTTCCCAAATGCCTAGGCAAGCTTAATTTGTTTTTGAAATACATTGTTGGTCGCTGTCCTGTGTGCAATATGCTCAGGAATACTACTGACTATTCATCCCTTTCCCCACTTAGTCCTGCTCTTTTCTCGTCACTGTGAGACTATTTCCTCCCAGAAACAGAGAAAAGCCTGATTTTCTGCCCTTTTAGCAGAAAATTCCAGAACAACATCTTCTGCATTCCACCTTCTCTGATATCTCATGAACTCCTGGGCTGCTGGAATGACAATGCCTTTGTTCCTGAGAATATATGCCACTCCTCCTAATTTCTTATTCCGTTTGTCTCAGACAAAACTGCTTTTTCCTGTCTATCCTATACCTTTAGACTTATTCTGGGGAAGTCAAGCTCAACAGTACCATGCATATGACTCCAGACTAGTTTCCAGTGTCATTCAGCTACGGTGGTAGAGATGTGTGCTGCCTTCCTTACTACCTTCTTATCTTCAAGCATAAAGAAATCAATCATCCCCATACCCTTCCAGTATTCTCCATCTTTTTGGCAATCTGTATGGCATAAAAAAATCTTCCACAAACTCTGGAATTAAAACCACCAGTCATGATCTGAGTCCACTTCTTTTTCTCTCTCTTGCCCAATCTGTTTTCTGAAAACTGCTCCTGTCACAGATTCATACAGGGCCATACTCTCACTTTGCACCTGCAATGGCCAAACTTTCCACCTAATAACAATCAGGGAGTCTAACACCAATAGCAGGTAAAGAAGATCACTGACATTACTGGTGGACTGAATTTGAACTGAACAACCAAAGAGGAATCAGTAACTGATTAGAGCCAGTGTGCAATGGAGTAATTCCAAAATTGCACTCTTCATCTATGACATTAGTAGAAAAAGGGGAGTCAGCTCTACATGTGTATAGTTGTAAAGTAGTTTTTGTTGTTAGTAATTTCTTTCACATAATTACATTTTCAATTTATTGGAACTTGGATAATGTTTTGGAAAATATTTTACAAAGTAGCAGTTTTTAGTTTATATTCATGTGAAGAGGAAAACATCTGTAACTACATTATTGCAAATCCTTTTACTTCTGAAAACAAGCTTTTCTATAACTTCTTGATATAGATGGCAAGTTTCCATTCCACAGAATAAACTTGGAAGACCTTGCTTCAGTAAGCTTTTGATGACAGAAACTGTTTGGCCATTAAAATTATGCCCTTTTAAGGAATTAAATATCAGCTAACACTTAAAGAATGCTTTATTAATTTCAGAACACCAAGAGCTCTCTCTTCAAGCCAATATGTTTCTAAATTACTTCAATTTTATACATTTGTTGATGCAAAAGAAATGTTATGAAGCTCTAAAATAATTTTTCATCCACATAGAATGAATAAATGTTAAAATTTGCTGCTCTTAGTGTTATCCCCAAAATTAACATTTGAATTTAACTATAACAGTTGGAATCTGTAAACACTGTAGCAACTGAAACATTACAGTGTAGCAATGGGGAACAAAGCTACATGAAGACCCTTATGCATCTGATCACTTTATTGAAGAAATCGCCCCTTTTTATACCTTTGATGTCCATTGGACATTAACTGAATAACTGAAACGAAACCAAGACCTAACAGAATTTAACAGAAGAAGGGCAGCCATTGGCTGGCTCAGCTGAAGTGCTGCTGTACACACGTCCTATCACCCAATCAGCTTCTCGTTCATAGGCTGTCCACACGTTCCTCCAGCCAATCACAATCTCACTTCCAACTGTCACTCAGCTGGCTCTCTCCTCGCTCCTAATTGCCTCTCATCCCTCAACTGACTTCCAACAGTCCAGCCTGCAGCTGTGCCTTTCCCACAGGGCCTTCTGGTGAGTATAACAACTTTAACAATTATAACCCATATTCCACATTACAGCCTTATCATAACTGAGTTACAGCATTGCATATACAGATTATAAAGTCCTAAGAAAATATGAAAATCTGATTTCCCTTCAGTCACTCCTTTCTGTTCTATGAGAAGATATTTTACCCAAAAGTGTGTAGAAACTACTAAATTGTAAGCATTAGAAGAGTACAAAACTCGGTCAGAACAAACAACAAAAGACTAGGAGCTATCAAATTTGGAAGAAAACAACCATTGAACACAGGAGCATTGAACACTTCAATGTGTCTGCACTATTACCTCTTTTATCAATTAACCAATCACAATCTTTTTGAAAAAGACAAAAGGTAGCACAGATATTAGCATATTAATATAATTGCTAGTAATTCCTGGAGACTGTATGCTGGATTCAAAAAAGTGAATAAAAATACTAAGATGATAAAGAGAATCAACAGCCTGTTCACAAGGGATCTCGGAGATCAAGACAACCCAGCAAAGACATGGAGAGAACTTTATTAATGTGTCTTATTACACACCTTTGACAGCTAACAGTGTATGTAGAAAAAACTGATAAAGCTCAAGAAAAAAACTGAGGCAAAAGCATAGCTTCTTTAGGTTGGCCATGAACTGTAGGATCATATTGGTTGGAAGAGACTTCAGAGAGGTCAGGTAGTCCAATTTCCTGCTCCAAGCATGTCCAGTTAAAGAAGGTTGTTCAGGATCTCATATAGTTGAGTTCTTAATGTATTCACAAAAGATAATTCAGTAATATGTCTGAGTAAACTCATCCTGTATTTTACCACCTTCCTTGTGAAAGTGTGTATCAAGCCATAATGTCTCATGTTTCAACTTCTATTTCCTCTCATCCTTTTACAATACACTTTGACTCTGTCTTCTCTATACATCCCATTAGATATTTGTGGACAGAAGTGAGATTTCAGTATTCCCCTTTCTGAGGCTGAACAAATCCAGTGCCCTCAACCTCTCCATTATGTCACATCATGTACTCCTGCCTCCTGACCAACTCGGTGGCCTTCTGTTTGTTTCAGTCAAGGTCTTTCTTGTACTGGAGAGCCTGCAGCTGGACCCAGTATTACACAAATCATCTCACAAGTGCTGAATAGAGGAGAGTAATGAATTCCTTCAACCTGCTGTGTTTGTGTTTATTAATCCAGGGCAGATTTGTGCTTGTGCTTACTAATCCAGTACATAGCTGGTTTTGCCACAAGGGTGCACTGCTAACTCATGGTTAACTTGATGTCCACCCAGATCCCCAGTTCTTTTTACATAAAGCTGCTGTCAAGACAATGAGCTCCACCCTGTACAATTGTATTAGGTTATTCCATTCTAGGTGCATGGCTTTGTACACATTTAGGCTGAGGATAATTTCTCATGGCCAGGACTGGAAAAAACAGGAAAAACCATAGACTAAAAAAATTAACTTCATACGGGTCTTCATCACTTCTTACTAAGTACATCACTCACACAGTAAGTATTTGGATATTAGCTGACCGCCAGGACATACATGTGGTAGTCATCCCATTTTGAGGAAGCTGAAATCTGACCCTACTGTCCTTGTTATCTCCTCCCTTGACCCAAACCCTAAGACTCCTCCCCTGAATACCCAATATAACCAATGACCCTGGCCCTGCCCCACCCTCTTCAGCTCTTGGGCTCTCTGGGCTCTCGGTCCTTGGCTGTTGACTCTCTCCCTGGCCCCAGCCCTGGCCCCGGCCTGGGGACAGGGGGGAAAAAAAAACAGCTGAAAAGGAGGCTTGTCTCATCTGTTCCTCTGCCGGCAGCTGAACCTCCCCTGACACAGTCCTGGATGGTTATTGTTGCCACACGCTGCAACACATACATTCCTTAAATGCCTAATGAAGTTATCAAAAATACACCTTATATAAAAACTAATGATTTTATATTTCAATCCAACACTTGTTTAATTACTGCCTACTTCAATAGAATATAATTAAAATTGCAGAAGTCTTTATTTGAAACTGCTGAACTGTCTTTTCTAAGCAATCACACTTAACTAGAAACTTTGGCACCTAATTATTTGATGCCAACATACTGAATTCAAACACCAACCTGAGTCAGTACTTACCACGAGTTACTGCACTGACTGAAGATTTTAATTAATACTTCCTGAAACAGCATTTCTTTATGAGGTATCTAACTTACTGTGGTAGCAGTAAATTCTGAAAATACCTTGAATTGCTTGTAAAAAAAAGCTAAGCTGTCTAGGTGCCATGAATGGACAGAATGTACCTTCTTGACTGTACTGTTTGATATCCAACATCCAACCGTTTTCACCATAGCTTTTATTTCCTAGAACTTAGATTTACAAGTAACACTCCCTAGTAAAACATCTTAATTTACCCTATAAACACATTTTTAAAGATAGCCTTTTGACTAGGATATAAAAAGTGTTCTATTAAGATAAATTTTTCTTTAAGCTGATATTTTTAGTTTCTTACATCTCCTTACAAATTAAGCCCTCTAATTCTCTAGCTACAATACATTTTCTACACTTCAAGGGAACAAATGTGAATGTAGTAAGATGATTAGGTGCTGGAGAAAGTACACATTAGGTCCATCAGAAAACAGAACCATTTACTAGGGGGCAATTCCTGAACATTTCACAGAAAGTAGAGAAGGGCAAGCATAGCAGAGCTTGACATAACAGACATATTTTGTCCTTATTCCTTCACTGAAGAGAGCTCCAAAGAAGGCAACAGTAGCTCATAGTGGCATCTAAACTGGTAAAAGGATTGCCTGAAATACCAGAAGGGTGATATGCCTTGATCTGTGCTCTTAAAAATATTTTTT
The DNA here is from genome assembly GCA_013389925.1 of Aegithalos caudatus. Lineage (NCBI taxonomy): Eukaryota > Metazoa > Chordata > Aves > Passeriformes > Aegithalidae > Aegithalos > Aegithalos caudatus. The sequence goes on along the minus strand of WEIU01006601.1, from coordinate 6,587 downwards.
CAGTGGTAAAAATAACTTTGTTTAGAAAGAGACGTATATTTCCTACAGAAACTTCGAATTAGACACCCTGACTTACAAACATCATAAAAATACAGTGCTTGAAACAGCAGCTCAATGGAAAATACCCAGAGATTCCTAGGATCCTTCTGGGACCTTGCTTCTCAGAGGACAGTATCAACATGGTCTCTCCATCTGCTCAAGACACTGCACTATTTCCTTCAAAAATCTTGAGATGACAAAGGCTAAGAAACTTGGTCTAAAGCTCAGGCATGTTCAAAATACAGCCTCTTTATATAAACCCTTTCTAACGGCTCCAGTATTCTGGTTTATGGTTAAGTAGTGAGTATATAGACATAAAAATTCGCACATCAACTGTCTTAGGAATTCAGCATTTTAGTGGAAGAGGAGAACAGCATTTGTTAAATGTGAAGGCTTCTGCTGGGAATTCAGTATCTACAAAGGCTAAAATACTTGAAAGCCAACATTTGAACAATAGTATCTGTATCTATGCCTATTTCCAAACATGGAAAAGTGAACAGAAAGCAAGACTGATTGTCTCTTCTGCTGCCATTTGCGCACACTGACAAAGAAGTCGTATTTGGTCTCCCTGTAGTCCATGACAGACTTAGCTGAAGTGCAAGTGTTTTTTTCAGGCAAAGATTTCCAGTTAACATGTTTTCCAATGCTTGTACACCTGCAACACACCATTCTCATCTTCCAAAAATATCCCGAAATGAAAATCCAAACTTACAGGCAGTTGAAGCAGCAAGATAAAAGGTTTTAATCTTTCAAGACCCTTCAGTCTCAGATCACTTCCTGAATTTCTATGAGCCATCTTGTGTTGGAGTATGAATCCCGCTGGGCCAAATCCATACAGGCCCAGGAGTGATCAGAAATGTGAGGATTGAGTTAGAACCTTCAGAGAAACTAAGATACATAAATCCACAGACATGAAGTAGAAATGCAAGTTTAGTTCTAAACACATAGAGGATTTTTGGGTGCCTTAGACAAATAAGAGCCTGTGTTAGTGGGTAAGAAAAAGACCTAATACCTAGTTTATAGCTCAGTACCATTGCCTTTTACAAAGTTAATTACATTCTAGTCATAACAAAAATAATGTAGCCTTGATGGAAATTCCTAGATAGAGCAGATAGTGCTATATGCACAGAATTTGTGTAAGAATTTACGAAGATTAATGTACATCAATTTTGGCTTAGGGTAGGTCCAACACTCTTTTAAGAAAATAAGTGTTTAAGCCTAATTGGCTAAAAAATAGAATAAGATGCACTGAGAATGCTAGGACACTCACGTTGAGGGGACATGGAATATGGGTGCTGTTGCTGCTGCCTTAACTGCTGCTAAGATGCTACTAGCTTCTGTTTGGGACATGGGGACTTTGCTGGCATGAACTGTAACAACCTCTGCCTTCACGAGGCTGATTTAGCCATGCAATTAAGGACTTTACTTTTACAACTACCCATTGCCTTTTGCATTCAGTGAGGACATGAGGAAAACGTGACAATCTTGCACTTCATCTGAAGTATTAGGCCAGGCTTTTGCTGAAAATGCCTGACCTGGTATTTTGCTGAAAAAAAAGTTTTGGGAGGAGACAGTTCAAATTATTTCAAACTTCTGATTTTCAGACTGTTTGCTTTTTGAGTCGTCCCATCACTTACTGAACTGTGATAGCAAAGTTTTTACATCACCCTTCCACCCCCATATATCATCCTGAATTTGTTTTATCTAATACCTACAGGACTTGAAAATCCTCACTTCCCCTTCCCCCATCTGCCTTACAGTCATCATTACAACGTAAGGGTGAACAAACAATGAAGGGACCATAAGTTAAAATAATATATTTTATTGCCAAGTAGCGTTTAGGCGGACATAATAAAGGGTTTTCAATATAACCAAAATGTACATTTCTATTCAGAATCATCTCTCCTGTAATTCTGAATTCCAAGAAGGCAGCTTAGTCTCAATTTTCTGGGGAGCCCTATTTCCTTGCTTCAGTCTCCACACAGCATTCATTTAAAAATCACTTTGATTCCAGGAAATCATATACTTTATTTTAAAATTAGAGGAAAAGGAACTTCCCAAATGTCCATTTAAATCTTTATTCTTGTTTCTCTGTGATGTCTCAGTCTTCCAACTCTTGAATACAAAGGTAAAGTTCGCAAACAATTCCAAAGCACTAAACTTTAAATTTATTTATTTTGGGTTTATAAAGAAAGTAATTTTACATCAGTAACTTGACAAACTCAAGTTAAATATAAATCTTTCAACAAATAACAAGTGTTGTAGAAAAACTTTACTTTGCTATTTTGAGGCAGATGCTGTAAAAACTGCCACAGAAACAGTGATCTTGATAAGGTCTACTTATTATCCTAAACAATTTTAGGTTAAACCCAAATACTGAATATTCAAAGCACTTTAAGTATGTTAAACTATACAGACAGGAAACAGCACAGCCCAACTGCCAAACTATTTGCCTATTTTAAACACAATTTTAAAAGCACTTCATGAAGTTGCATGAATTTCAACTAGTATCACATAACTTATTTCAAAAGATGTTTACTGAAAAGTACTTTCTTCAAATATATTTACAGGAAACAATGTTATTCTTAGGGTTGTGGAAAATTGCCAGCATACTGAAGCTGAAGTTATATGTTACAGTGATGTCACCATGATTTCACACTGACTTCACTGATGCAAAAATTACTTTTATCTACTTAATTTTCTATTACATAAAAGGTGTAAACGTCATCTTAGATTTAAAAAAATAGCTATTTGAAAAGTATTTTCACAAGGCACACGTGCAATATGAAGCTAAGTTATCACATACATTGCAGCAAAAGCAAAACAAAGCAGAGAGAACAGCACCACTGTCAGCCTTTGCTGAATTCCTTCTTAAGGCTATGTAGCTGAGCTCCAGGGGAAAATCACTTTCATGGATAAACATATGGTATTGTATTTTTAACCAAGTTACTAAAGCGCATTTTAAAAAAAAAGATTTGGTACTTGCGAATTGCTTCATAACTACAGGTACTGCTCCAATAGCCATGATTTAGAGATGTGGAAAATACAGATCTATAAAAATGTTTTAACATTCACATACTTAAGAGGCAAGTGATAAGAAGTATTACTTCTCAGTATGAACCGATTTGGTAATATTAATCTGAGTTTGAGAAACTAAGAGTTTGAGATTACCTCCATTTTCTTATTACAAGCAGTGGCAACTTGACTGCTGAAGTGAGTCTCACCAAAGCTCTCATTTTTATGCTACTGCCACAATCTGATAAAAATTCCACTAAACAGAGCTGAAAATAATGCTAGGAAAACCTTTCAGGTTTTAAATTTCAAGTCAGAGGCGCAATTGTGATGGTTTTGGCTATATTCATGTGAAACTGTGAATAGTTAGTAGACCTCAGCTTTAGTCTATTTATTATCAACTAAACCGCTTTGGTTTTCTGTAATGTTATGTCTACCTATAGTCAACCAACTGTGTGTGCTCCAGTATACATGCATCTAACTCAGTTACCTGGACATGTGTGCCGGCTCCTGTCTAGAACCTACCTTTGAAGCATAACTATATACATTCTTCCTAAAGGTCTTACTAGTTTTAAGTCAGCGCTATATTAACATACCTCTGAATTTCAAAACCAGGAATAGCCTTTGGGTCAGCATTTGTCTGCAAGCACTGGTACAGATACAGTCCTCTCAAGGAAGGGATTGAAGAAATACATTCCTGGAATTAACTTATTTCTTAAGCAGAATTTAATAGTATGCCTTGTAGAATTCAAACCACAATCTGCTTAAGAAATTAAGGGCAATGTAAGACATATTGATTTATTTTTCATTTCTGTTCACAAAGTATTAGACAAAAAAGTAAAACAAATTTAAATCACCACATAAAAATTAAAAGCCTGAACACTCTTGAAGGTACCTGCTTTACCTAAAACACCAAGTGTTTAGTAATATTAAAGATTGCATTTTTGAAAATGTGAAATAATAAACTCCTATAAAAATATACAAAAATCACACATTTTATTTTTCCAAACATTTTGGGGAACAGATATGGTTTGTGAGTTTTCTACTTGTTCTTCCA
>WEIU01006598.1:1371-23363 GCA_013389925.1 Aegithalos caudatus | reverse complement strand
GTGCGCCTGGTGCGGGGCCCCGGCTGCGCCCCCCTTGCCCTGCACGCACCCCGACCCGGCGGGGGTGGGCACGCTGCCCTCTGGGTTGAGCCTGCCTTCCCACGGCCTTCCCGCGCCGAGCTGAGCCCTCATGGGAAAAGATAAGTGGGGGCTGGAAACACCCCTGACAAACACAAGAGATTTTGGGATCGTTAGATGGTACACACGGTCCTCGGCTTCATCCCAGGCTCGCCGAGTGCAGCCCAAGAGCCGTGTGAATGGTCCCTGTGTTTGTGATACTGTTTGCATCCGAGTGAAACGGTCTATTCTGCACGGATGTGATGCGACTTTTAATGGTGGGCAACTTAAGTGTAAAAACACTTGGTGCTTTATAGGTACCCTACTCTACCGAGCCTCTCAGTCCTCAGGCACAGGAGTTGCGTCTGCCAGCTTGCTCTTTAAAGAAAACAAATAAACCATCCTGTGTATTTCTCATTTCAATTCCTACCCGCTCTACCTGGCTTTTTGGGATTGTTATGAGCTATCTTGACATTAAGCAAAGTAGAAATTTCAGAGTGAACAAAAATTAGAGGAGAAAGTGCCAAGATGTTCAAGCAGTCAATTGTATTTGCAGATGTGTTTTCTCACGCAAGGTCAGCATCTTTCAGGGTAATACAGTGTAAATACAATAGAAGTTGGTTCATTAGGAGAAAACTTGAGTGACAGTTCTTGTAAAATGGACTTTTGGTGTCATGGGAAGAAACAAATTTCATGTGCTGAGCAAAAAAACCCAGAAAACACAGAACACAAAACCCCCCAACTATTTTAGGACTCTCCTAAGGGAAAATGTTAAAGATTTTAATCAGCTGATTTTCATGTTGTTGAATGAACCTAAATGCTAGGATAAAGCTATAGTGATTTCCAAACCCATACACAGTCAAGCATGCACAAACACATTGATAAAAGTATGGAAGACAAGATACTAATACAAATAGTACTTTTGAGATAAACTCCAGCTCCAACACCATTTTGCAATTGGCTTAGTTTCTCAATAGGAGTAAGAACAATACAGTATTGCATAGCAGTATGTATAGGTATTATTGGAATATACAGAGGTATCATTGTAATGTAGAGTATAAAGCCAAAGCCTGCAGTAATGCCTGACTCTCAGGCTATACCTCTGCTTGGCTTTTTCTCTCAAGATGATAGATGTAACTCAGCTGTGTTACTTCTATGTATGCATGAGCTTGCAGCAACCCTCTATCCATGTTGGAACCGGCTTTTGAGCAGTTTGGTGACTTTTTAATCTCCAAGTGCTCAAATGTGGCCAGCTGCTCCCTGGTTTGTGACTGTCTGACAGGACTAAAGGACCTCCTTTAACAGCTGCTAACATGATTAGCTGCCCAGGTACCTGCTGGAAAAGCTTTGGATAGGTCAGTTTATTCTTTTTTTACAAGGTTTCTTTAAGAATTCCCTTTTATTTATGAATAAGCTACCCATCATGAACACATCCACAATGAAAGGTAAATACAACATTCACAGAGGGCAATACTGTTTCCTAGTTTTCCACAGTAAATTACTACACTGGGGGAATCTGAACTCACATGGTTGTTATGCTGATAGTTAATTTTCACTTTGAGTAGGTAATACACTACAATATTTTTCAAGGTGAATGTTAAACATTTAAGGCAGATCACCAGTGAATGTGTTAAACTCTCCATAATTTTGAGCCTTTACATCAAAATATAGTCTTCTTAAAACATCATCACAGATGCCTACACTAAGCAACTCATCTGCGCTTTTATAGCCTATAATACAGAGATAATTAGGATGGATTAGAAGGTTCATGTCTGTCCTTTCAGTGTGTGTGCATAGCTGGTCAGAATAAGAATTAAATTTTAATATCCTGTTGTGATAATACTTTACAGCTGCTTTGACTAGGTGTCAGTGGTTTAGAAAATACACAGGACAGAGGCCAGGTCCTAGAATTTCCTTCTGGTTCTTGAACTGAGGAATGGCTGGGGAGAAAGCTCTCGATGGTATAGGAAGCACTTGGCTGTGATAGGGTGACACTTCATCTTTGCCTTCAGCTGTCAGTTCATGATTTTTTAGCTTGTACTGTGACAAGCCAAATTCACAGAAATTAATTTGGAAATAAACAAATGTGTAAAGAAAATAATTAACTAGCTTAAAACTTGATTTGTATTACTGCTTCCTATCTCTCCTGTATGAAGTATAAATAACCCAGGACATGTCACAGGAGCAAGCAGATATTAAATGGACTTGTAGCTAACATTACAGATTTCTGTTTCTTTAAAACTTACTATTCTTATTGATGACTTAGCAATGAAAATATGACTTATATTCCTCGCTATACGGTACAGTAGATATGTTGTGGATTTTCATAAAGCTTTTAGTTAGTACACAATATTTCTACTTGTACTTTTATGAAACGTTGGCAAATCTTGATGAGAAACTGTTCCCTGTTTACTGTTTAAAACTTTTCTCCTTTTGAAAGGCCTTTCCTTTTGTTTTCAAATTTCTTTAACGTTCAGCTTTCTTTTCACACCTGATGTTAAATATTTTCTTCAAATCTGCTCTTTTTATCAATTGCAACATTTTTAATCAGGCTAAATGAACTTTTCCTCAGTGTTGATAATGTATTTTCCTTTGTATTGTGACAACCTTTTTCATTTCCAGAGTGAGTCATTTGATGGTTCCTTCAGCTTTTAATTTTTTTTCTAGCTTTGAGTGCTTTATGGGTGTTTTTTTACAATAATGTCAAATTCTTGTAGCATTTATCTTCTTTTCTTGTTTTCATTTTGAGTAATGTCTTTGATATTTGTCAAATACATTTTTGGGTTTACATTTATTCTCCTCTCCTCCCCTCTCCTCTTGTCTCCTCACACTTGGCATGTATGGTACAGTAGGCTAACAAACAATCTGGTGGACTTCCATCTTTAATTTCTAATTTGCTGGAGAAACCCACATGTAAATTCAAAATATTAAAAAAGGTGTGTTGAAAACATGCTGTCCTGGCAATGTCTGTCACTACCATCATTAGGAATATCATTCAGATACGTGATACAAAACCCAAATTCATTAGGAGTCATGCTGAAATCAAGTGAGTCAGATCTGTGGGGTTAAAATACTGGTTTTCTTCAGAACACTTACTTATCACCATGGGTGTTTAATATTGAACGACCCTTTATGTAGCAAACTGTTAGCACAGGATCTCAAACTTCTGTTTTGGTAATATTAAGATACAAAATGAAAGTAAACTGACTTTTTTTCTACCTCAATTTTGTTCAGCATGTTAGAGTTTCAAGATTATTCAAACCCTATGAACAGGTAAATAGAGATTTTTTTTTCATGTTTTAAATGAATTCTGTTTTTTCACTCTAGTGTTACTTTCAATGTTTTAAACTGATTTGAAGCATTACTTTCCCAATTCATCTGCCTCCAAGAACAGAAAAGGACAAGAAAAATGACGACTTTAAAGCCTTTTTTTTTGTCCCTTTCCTAAGAGAGAAGATGTAACCCAATTGGTTTTCGAAGCTAAACAAAATGGCAGTACATGTATATATTTTCCTCTCAGAAAAAGATCAAAACTGGTCAGTTTGATAGCAACTAGGTGCTATGAGACTCTTGGAAGGGTTGTGTGAGAGACAAAGTCTATTCACATAATCTGGTTTTATTATTTTATTTCTGTGTAAGAACCAATTGAGAAAAGCTGAATTGTTAGATGCACTAAAAAAGTAGGATTTAAACCTGTTTTTTTAGACAGCTCTCTGGCTGGCCTAGCCATGGAAAAAGCTTCAACACCACATCTTCTGGCAAGGCAAATGATCACATGAAAGTTTGTGGGCTATAAATCTTATATATTGGTTTCTCCCAGCTTGACCTGGTGATTGTGAACTCCACATCCCCCTACCAACTCTGTCTTTTTTGGTGAAACCAGTCTCTGCCTAGCTGATTCTTTAAGTGCAAAACAGCTGCCCCTTGTTAAGTCTGCTGAAGAATGACCTTCTAACCCCACTATGTATCCAGCAGAGTGATTCTAGAGTGTGAGAATCAAGCAATAAAAGGCAAATTTGTCTGCATTTCCTTCATACTTGTTTTTGGCTGTTTGATCTCAATTCACCTCTCTGCTATGTAGCACTCCACTACTACTCAACACCCACTGCTACAACTCAACACCTGTTATGAACAAGTGTTCCAACATATTTATTGGAGGTTGGTTGTATCTTTTCTACACGTAACCTCTCTGTAAAGAAAGATGCTCCACTGGCTGAGTTTCTGACTATATTTTCATCTCTGTGAGAGCCATAGCCATATTGTAAAATGTTCTCACTGCAATTGCAACTCCCTTCCATGTTCTAGACAAATATGCCTCTAGAGGTATTTGTTTATCTTCCATCCTGCTATGGAGCAAAGAAATGGAAGGAGGAAATGAAAATAATATTTCATACTCCTGTTTAACATTCCTATCAATTTCTGCTTGGATTATTAAATGTAAAACTGGAAACAGAAAGCACAACTTTGACCACACTATCATATCATCCCACTGCCTGGTTACCTGTTAGCAACACAGTAGTTTCCCACAGAGACAGATAAGGCTAACTCCTAAAATGAAAAATGAAGAGTGGGCAGGAGTGAATTATTTAACATCCAATTGCCTTCCAGTCTTCAAACACAAGGTAATGTGACCTCCTGGGAGGTTTAACTTTTGCTCAGCCTTCTATGGAAGGCCAGGCAGAAGCAGTTCTGCCTTACTGCTGGGGGCAGTGGCAGCTTGCAAAGCCTCTCCCAGCTCCTCTAGAGCCTACCCAGGCACGGAATTTGGCCCTTCACTTTGAGACACATAAGGCACCCACTGTCTTTCATGTCACCCACACAGCGAGCTGTGCCTACAATTTCACGTGTCCCCCTCCTGTTCTTACCCCTGGTAAAGCCCTCATTACTGAGTGTAAAGAGGCATTTTCTGTGCCAGTGAAGAAAATTCTTTCCGTCAGTAACTGCAGAATAAGGCACTGTTTTCAGTGGTGTTGATGATTAAAAGGCTCTTTTTCTGCTGCCTTCTTTTAAAGATAGTGTACATCCTGACAGGAAATTTGGACAAATAAAACTAAAACGTATGCTTTCAAAAAATCAATCCAAAATGGAAAACTCCAATGCATGCTTAAGCTATGTATTAAAGGCACGCATAGACTCAAACAGTTGGTTTTGCAGAGTAAACCCCATTTCTACATATGCAGCAGACTGTAACAATAGACCATTTAATAGTAAATAATAAATAAATAAGTAAATAAATCTCCCTGGAACAAGCCATTAACCTGAGATCTACTAGGTCAATTCCAGCCAAAAGCAAGTTGGCACATTCACAGATCTTATCAAACAGTTTTTCCTGTGCTCACATCACATTTATCATTTTTTTTTCTCTTTTGTTTGTGAGTTTGGTGGCATTCTTCCTACAGCAAGTGCTGACCTACAAGCACAATAGATATGAACTCCCTGGGAGAATTTATCACAATCATCATGCTTCGGTAAACATTGTTGATGATGCTGCATAGAGGAGTTTTCAAATAATGCATATTGAACAGCAGGAATAGTTCACTGCTGGAAAATGAAGCCTGGGAGGTGTTTTTTTCTTAAATGCATGTTTATAATTTTATTTCTGTGGGGTTTTTTGTTGTGTTTTTTGTTTTGTTTTGTTTATCTGTTTTTTTTTATTTGTTTGTTTGTTTGTTTTTTTCTTATAGCAAATTGTAGCACATTTACAATATATGTTTCAATTTTATCTGGAGTAAGAAGCTAGTTAGATTATGGAAATTAATTTGCATATTATGACTGCTATTATTCGCATCGTTTTAAAATATAAGTGTGTTTGAAATCTGGGGATAAAGGTACACAGTAACAAAACAACAAAAGTATGCTGATATGCCATAGTCAGTATCAAAAATACCAGCTATTTGTCAGTATCCAAGGTATCCACAAAATAAATTCACAACTCCTCCTTCTTCTGACAGTACCACATGTTGCTAGTTCATTGTTACGAAAAATAAACAGAGGCAGACCTCTTGGATTCTAGTACATAGAAACAAAATGCCCAAGTTTTCTAAGTAGGGAAAGGAATAATTAAACAATGTTCCTTCTTAATTCTAAAAGCACTTCTGACAGTCATTCAATTTTAAAGGCTTTTAAGATCTCAGATATTCTGTTGTTAGAGAAACTTAGGAAATTTGAACAAAATATAATCAGAAAACATAGACATCTTAGTTTGCTACTAAAACTTAGAGCAGCCTATCAACTGTGGTAACTGAAGTATAAAAATTTTAATATATACAAAGAAATGTGTGACATGTATAAAAAATAATTCTGTATCTTAAAGGAAAATTATAAGATCTGAGATTACTCTTGCCACTCAGCATTTGGTATTTTGGGTCATGATGGACAGTTATATGAAAAGTCTTGCTCTATTTGGTAGATGTCAAAAAATTGCAAAAGCATCCTTAATAGAGAATAAAACAGAGAACATCATTACCTAAGTCACTCTAAAAATCCTCCTGTTGCTTGATGCTACTAATTATGACTGAAGGAAAATTACTCCTAAGTTTCTGTTCTTTGGTTTTGTTTTTTTTTCCTCACCACACACCTTCCAAAATACCAACATTTTCTATTCCAAAGAACACCTCATGGATGAGGTGAGATGGCTTCTCTGTTTAGAGAACAAGAAGGAATACATTTGAGGGAAAAGAAAAAAAAAAGAATCTGAGATTTCTGTCTGGAAGAGAGACATCCCATGAACAAGGTCTGTAGAACCAGATCAGACCATGGAAAACATAGATGGGGACTGCTCACTTTTCCAACAGGAAGGACTGCTGGCAGCAAATTAAGCCAGCATGAACCAGTTTGAAAAGACTCCAACCCCAATTCTTTCAGTGATTAGATTCAGGCCTGTGAAAATCCTTGGCAATGGTGCTGTGGATTCCGTGTATTTATGAGAGTTCAAGGATGCACCAGCAAGAACTTAGGTTACTGAATGCACATGTACCATCAGTCTTAGTAAATCTGAACATAGGATTAGTCAGTGGTTGCAGGTTATCTGGAGGAAGTACTGTGTATCTGTCCCCTTTTTCTCTTTTGTGGGGACCCACTTGCCAGTGGAGAAAGTGGTTGCTTTCTCTGAGCTGAATGACACTTTTGGATTACTTTGTTTTATGTTCATTCTTCAGACAGCTGACAGGCCTTGTTGATGACAGGTATGGTCCTGGTGATGACAGAAACTATCGTGTATTTAAATATGCCAGGATAAGAAAGGTAAAAGTGCTGTTTATATCAGACCATCAAAATATTGTGACTGCAATAAAAGGGTGTGCCATTAGGTAATGCTTTTAAAAAATGTAATTTGCTTATTTTAAAATGCATCTGGAAAAAATACAAACATGTCCATGGAACTAAATTGCAGGAGAAAGCTAAATGCTTAAGTAAATTTTATCGTTAAAGTAAGGTTTAGGGACCAATTAAATAAAAGCTAAGCAGACAAGTGTAAGGTATTTAGAGAGATGACAGAGCCCTGGCTTGAGGTTCAACTAATTGAATGTGGCACGAGACATTTTCTTGTGGGACATGATGAACAGCAGAGTGAGAAGCTGTCAAAAGTTAGAAACAGTACTGTGAAGGTTGGCTGTGTTTCACAGTTGGTTAAAGGTAAGTTACATGAGATGAAGTCTGACCAAAATTCCCAATAATTGAAGAGCAGTAGTGGCATCTTTTGGGGAGATGAAATCTTAATGTCAGTAGTGCCTAGGTGACAGTATCAATAAACTTTTTTAAGGTCAGGACTATCTAGGTAACTATTAAAAATACCAAATTTAAATACATATATTGGAAAACTGGGAAAACTGGGAAAAATAACTGAGGGTTGGTCAATTATCTAGAGGAAAACCAAAGAAGAAAAGGAAGGATTGAGGAGGATGGGGAAACATGCTTGGGAAAATATTGATGAGGAGCATAAATGTTCTTGCATATGTGATCAGGTAGTTGGTAATGAGAATTTTTTCTTTGATCAAGCTGACTGAAATACTCCCAGGTGACAGTATGAATCAGCAGTAGTCTGTGAAGACCCATGTGATTTCCTGGATTATCTTCTTTTGTGATCTTTCACTGTTTTGAAATATTGAATATGATTTTGGCAAATAATTTGAGTCAATCCTAAATGCCAGATTGCATTATTTCGTCCTCCCAGAATCAGTAAACTTCCTTTTTTTTGTGGTTATCCTTGTGAAGCCCATGCTGAACTCCTGGTTCTGTTGTTCTGTTTTATATTGTCTTAATGGGGAGGTTATAGTTTGCAAGTAAAGACATAAATGTAATGGTCTCCATATGGCTGTGCTCCCATTATAGGACAAGGCCAGTGTGTTCTGACCAAATGTCAGTGTCTGCTTTGCAGGATGCCTTGAATATCTCTCTGAATGCCATTGCATGGCTTAGTTGGGATTTGACTGTGAGAACTTGGAAAACTCATATACATGGAGACCTCTGAGGGCTCAATTCAAATTCCTAAATCCAGGCATTTAGTGCTATTTGAGAATCTGACAACCTCAATGACCTCCACAGTATACTGTTAGATTGGCTGCAGGACTTGGATGAGACTAACAGCTGTAAGCATGAAATTCATTCATAAAGCATCTTGAGTGTCATCAGATGCCTGTACAAGGATACATGTGCTCAGTTATCATCTTCAAGCTGAATCTTCTTCCTGGTTTGTCACCTTCTGGGAGCTGCTAGGAGCTAAATTCCCAAAGAAGTGTTAGTGCATGGGTGTTGAGTTTCATTCCATATTGCCTTCAGATGTCTGACTGCTGGAGAAAGATTCATGGGCTGAGGTAAGTTCTATATCTGAGAGGTTAAGGATGGGCAGACATTCCCTCTTTCTCCAGATAAGTACTAATCCTCCCTGCAGGACTGACTGTTGTCCATGCACAGGCAAGGACACAATCCTTCCATGTGCTTAGGAATATGTATGCTTGTATTTTGCCTCCTCCTTCTTCCCTGGTGGAGATGAGGAGATATCTTTCATCCTGCTGTGGTGCTTGGCAGAGCAGATTTGGGCACTTGTAAGACAGCTGGGATTGAAAGAAGGTAGTCTGATTTATCCAGAAATAGTAGGATGGAGAGAAAGGCAGGCTTTTTGCACTCTGTGGCTTGGGGGCTGACTGTGTAAATGCTGTGTGTGGGGAAGGTGGGCTACCCTGTATGAGAGTGGAAACTGAGATGTCATCAATGAGATGACAGAAATGTGCTGGTGGAAAATGAAAGATGTGATACTTTAATGGAAAAGGAGGAAGAAATGAACTGTTTTTGCACTTGGGCAGAGAAGCATAAATTTGTTGTACTTACGTGATGAAAGAAATTGACTACTTATAGCAGAGGTGAACAAAGCTGTAGCAGGTCCTACAAACAGATCTGGCACCATGGCTGCCAAGGCTTAACTGTCTTGTCTAAGTCATCTCTCAAGGGGCAGACACTTAGCTCACTTCTGGAAACATCTGAAGAAGGAAATGGCCACTTTTTGTATACTAGGTGAAGCTCTCACATAGGCAATAATAGGACATTCAGGTTCTCTCCACTGCTTTTGCAACATTCACTGCCTCTTTTCAGTGCCAGAAGGTCCTGAGACCCACTAAGTTGCATGAGTGGTTTTGTGGGTCCTACTTCAGTGTTTTTATGCTGTACATGTTTCTGTCTACTCAGGAAAGATACTGCTGCTAATCTGCTCACATGGGGATTTTTGGAGATGAGCACTGGACAGACAGTTCAGTAACAGTATTTCAAATGTAGCCTGTGCAGCACTTAGTGTCATTTGTGGCAACTCCAAGCTCTATTTAGATTAAAGACTTTGTAAAAAGGAAGATTATTATCAAGATACTATACCCATATCTAGTATAATTATATATGAAAGTAGGAATACTCTTGTTGAGACATCTCCCATTTAGCTAAATTATTATTAATAGGAGACAGGGAGGCTTAATAAGTGGGATTGGCACACATGAGTGGCTACACTAATGAACTGTTAGCATAAATGAAATACTTTGAACTTTCATCATTTGGAACAAATAAGCTTGTTCATCTCCTGAGTGCTTTTTGAATATACCAAAAATACCCTTCACCCTTTGATGTGCAAGATAGCTACTTTAACAGGGGAGGGTGGAGAGAAGAGTGGAGGTTTGTATGTGTACACGTGTGTGTTTATCTGTCTGCAATAAAGCAAGCTCCCACACTATTTACTTGTTTTTGAATTTTGTAATCTCAAACTAGATTTCAGACTCCAGAAACAATCAAGAATATGGAAAAAATTAAAATATTTGGACAAAATAGCACATTTCTTCCCCTGTGACCAATGCCACCAGAGCGGTGTGAGCTGCCTTTGCACTCCGGTTCACCCTGAGAGATGCTGAGCTGGGCAGTCAGTCTTGAGGTCTCTCCTATCTTCTAAGTGTCCTGAAGTTGGAAATAGCCTTAGAGGACTTGTGTTGAAAAGTGTGAAAAATTCCATAACTAGAATAGGTATGACTGTAAAAAACAGGTCTCTTTTCCCATAATATTTGAGTATATGCTGAAAGCTTCCAGTTAAACCAAGGACTGCAATAACATCTGTGGTTTACTCTGTCAATGGCTCAAGTCAATTGAAAAAGCACAATTTACATTGTGCAGATATCAGAACTCAGAATATCAGAAAACAGGGTCACACTTCCAATACTTTTCATTAAGTTGTAGGTAAGTCTCACCACCGATTTATGATACCATCAAGCATATTTGTCACAAAACTAAGGATTTTTTTTAACTCAGATCTTGAGGGACTGGTTAAGTCCAATTGACACAGGCAACAAATCTGCAGTAGTTATAAAACATCTTGGGTTTTCACTGAAATAACAGTTTTGGATTTTCTTGATATACGCTGTAAGGAAATGACTAAATTTGAAATATTTTGCATTCAGTTTCTTTGTACTCAGAGCACTAAATTACTGAGGGTTTTAATTTCATAGCTGTTTTGTCCTGCAACTTTTCTAGGGTATACATGACTGCTGTACTAGTCATCTGGCTGTGAAGCAGTACAGTAACATAAACTGCAATGCCTTGAAATGCAACACTACTACACCTTTGTAATATCGCTGAGTTCAAATTTAAAACATAATTTTGTTCATACTTGTAGTATTGGATGGTGCCTGTCCTGCCTTAGGACCTGCTATAAATTATTCTGGGAGGCACAAAAATTACTCTTCCTCAGTACAGATGGATTTCTCTGAACTGTACTGTGCAAAATTAAAAAGCCTGTGCTTAAATGCCATTGCGCCTATACATCTCTTCCCCAGGTGCTGGACAATTGTTGTAAAACCCAGCAGTCCTGGCATGGGCTTTGTAGTGCTTCCTCTAGGTCAAGCCTGGTATAAGAAGGCCTCTGAGAATACAGATGACCTTTCTCTTCCTAATGCTTCCTACATTATCTATATAACCCCATATAGTCACTTACTTCCTTCTGAGGAATGTTCTCACCAGGTTCAGGTAGGACAAGGACAAGGGCAGGAGCCATGTGGATAAGACAGTTCTTGTGCCTGAGTATATCTGTAAAAATGCACCACATGTTTTAGTTATGGGATTGACAGTGCTGTTGCACTACATCTTCCCATTCCAAAACTGTCTTAATTTTCATTCAAATAAGAATTTTGAGTCTTTACAGAAAGAAAATTCAGGCTCAGATTGTATTTATACTCTTTTGTGGGATGCAATGATAATGAAAGCCTGGTTTCTAGTAGAGTCAGTGGTACAATTCCCTTGTTTCCAAAAGTTATGGTTTAATCTAATCCACTGTACTTCGTAAAATACATTTGTGTGCTACAGGTTAAATTTCTTTAGTACTTAGGAACTCCTGTTGAGCTTTGAAATTTTTAGAATAGGTGCTGCCCTTATGCTTTTAAATGCTGTCACTTCCTTCTGCCTTTGGAGTCCAAGTGGGAAACAAATGTTTTTGATAGGCAAATAGTAGATGCAGAGAGATAATACATAGTGACATGTGTTGTACTTTTTTAACAGTGAGAAGCAAGAAAGATTAGAAAAAAATCACAGGTGGAATGATTAAAATGTATCATCAAACATAACCTAACCCATGCCCCCTGAAATGTACCTGATTTTTTCCTCCACTGTCTCTTAAATACCATAGACAAAAAAATTCTATCAAATTTGTGGGTTTTTTTTTTTTTTTTTTTTTTTTTGGGGGGGGGGTTGTTTTTTTTTGTTTGTTTGTTTGTTTTTGGTTTTTTTTTTGGTGGGTTTTTGTTTTGTTTTGGTTTTGGCTTGGATTTTGGTTTCTGGTTGGGTTTTTTTTGTGGTGATTTTTTTATTTGTTTGTTTTGTTTTAATCTAGAGTCATGCCTCTAGTATTGTGTCTTTAGCTATGATTGGATTCTGTCTACAAATGACTGGAACTATATGCTGACCTTCCAAAACATTCCTGGAAGAAAAAAAAAGGTCCTCAAAATAAAAAAATAGTCTTGAATTGGGTTCATGTATTAAAACATGGGATTACTGAAAGAGATAAGGTCCCTAAAAGTTTCCCCTGAAATGTTTGACTAGCCCAGTACACATTCAGGCTTTGGTGTGTAATTTGGCATACATAATAGCTTTAAGGATATTAAGAAGAAGAAGGATATCTCTCAAAAAAGGAGCTCTTGAATCAGCATGTTCCCTCTACTGCCTGAGTAGCTTTAAAAAACATATCTACATCATGTAATTCTAAAATCCTCAGAAGTTTAGGAAAGAACTAATTCTCAGTGGCTAAAGGAAAGCCCTCTGTAAATTATTTTTACATCAGGGAACAGATTTTCCTCCTAGTGAAATCTTAAGGCAGTTTTCATCCAAGAATATTCAATTGTTGGTAATACTTGTGCTGTTTCTCTATACATGAAAGAAATATTTCAGAATACTTGTGAAATCTGTGCACATTTCAAAAACTGATTCCAAATTGTAATGAGTTTTAGAAAGATTGGCTCAGGTTTTGAGGAATAAAATACAGCAGACGGTGATCTTTTTTTGAAGATCTTAGAGTAGAAGTTGTATTCTATAAATTGAACAGAGTTTCACTCCTGTGTGCACAAATGCATAGGAAAAAGCCTCCCATCAGGTACTTTATTTCATTTTCTCTTGCTGGCTAGTCTGAATAGAATTAGTATTAGTGAGATGCTTCAGCTGAAAGTTGACAAACGTGTATTTTTTAAGCCTACTGTCTCACTAAAGGCCAAACTATGCAACTCTCTCATGCTAATCAGAAGTTGAAGTCAATGAGATTTGACATGTAAGTGCCCAACAACTTCATAATCTTGCCCTAAATGCTTTTTCTTTGATAGATCTCTGTCTTGTCTTGCTGTCTCTCTGTCCTTTGAAAGCAAGTTATCTACAAAATTTTTTCTGGTGATATATTTTGAAAAGAGAGCTCAAGAGGCTTCCTGCCACTTTTTGAAAGCCTGTTAACAGTACATATTAACTGCTGTTTGCTCCCAACTTCATTTTAAATATAATTTTATGCTGATATTTTAGCTCCTTCTGACAATACTAAGCACCATAATATCAACATATGTACGGAGCCCATCAGCATGACTGACACAGATTAGACAACTGTGCTTTTTATCAATGAGGTTTCTCTCTCTGAAGACACTCTCAGTGCAGTGTAAAACCAAATAAAATGGAAACAACACAGCGTAGTCTTCTAAACCCCTGAAAAACATAGAGCTTCAACATCTCTTTTGTGTGTTTTTTTCAAAAAAGAGACTAGCTGTTAGATCTCCTTAAGGAGGATTAAGGTTTTAGTGGCCAAGGGGAGTTCTTAAATATGACAGGATAATTCTGACCCTGGATCTAATGTTTCTCCTGCAGTGATACCTTATCTATGTGTACCTGAGATAATAACAACTTAAAAAATGAAACTGAGTAAAATTCACACAATTAGATAGCATGACATTTACTATATGAGACTCTCCTCTGGGCACAGGGAGCCAAGCCTGACTGTTTCCTGAAGAGCAGCTCAGTCTAGCACACAGGATAATGACAATGAAAAATGAAAGTAATTTCACTGATACAACCTGGTGCAAATACCTATGCATTCCTCCTTACCATGCTGCTTGTGGGCTCATGTTAAGTTAGCAGAACTAGCTGTTCACCAGGAGCCTACAATGGATGTGTTTTATAAACCAAATTATCAGTGAAAAGGCAATCTTTAATTTTACAGGCTACAAATGAAATGTGTCTGTAGCATATGCTCTGCACAGAATGTTTAATGCAGGGACTGAATGGCATTTGTATATCAGGAAAAGGTTTTTCACCTCAACGAGATTTAATCTAACCTGCAAATGAACTCTGGATTCTTGGCCTCTGTTTCTTCCCTTCTTTTGTGCATGTAAGAACCAGAAAACCAGCCATGGCTGACCTTGGACCAGGGTCATTGTAGTGCTGTCACTGTCAGTCCTCTACAACTCTCTTCATAGTGTGGAGCAGCCAAAGTGACTCCCACAGCAGAACAGAGCAGAGCATCTCCAGTGATTTGTATTTGCTTCAGCGGTGGTCTGTTCTTCACTGAAAAGTAGGGGTTAACACCCCTATCTCCAGCTATGGTGATCTCTCTGTCCTGCTGAGGGATGTATGGTCACATCTGGGGACACAGAGCCCATACAGCAAACATTTGGGCATATTGCATCTGCCAGAGATTGAAGTGAGAGGTGAGCAGGACTGCAGCTGATGCTCAGCAAAGTTTCCAGGCTGATTCCATTCCCATGTTACACATCTTCTGCAGACTGTAGCTGCTGGGGATGGAGACATCACAAAGAAATGAGATTTAAATATTGGTGAAGTGACTGTCTGGGCTCTGTCTCACCAGTGGCTAAACTGTGCTTCCAAACCAATTTACTGTCCAGCCCTCTCCTAATTATTCATGTGTTGTGCTGCATTTGTACAGACATTGATACATCAGCTATAAAAGAAACATGCATTTAATAGACTGAGATGAAGATATGGGTGAAAAGCGTTTACAGAAAGGAGAAAAAGTACTGTGAGCTATGAGGATTTCTTCTTTTAAAAGAGACACATCTTTCTGCCAGTTCACACACAAAAGACTAAATCATGCTATTTTTTTTCTCATAATAAACAAGAAATTGCTTCTATTAACTGTGCAGCAGGTGCATTTGTTGGTGCAGTTTTAAAGCTCCCTCACTTCACTAAATTTATTGAAGTTTAGTCTTAGTGGCAAGACACATCCTCAGGTGAAACCCACCTGCACAGCAGAGCATACTTTCATTCTGTGCTCCATCCCATTACCCAAGAAGTCCAGTTCTTATCCTTTTCCCTTCATGAACATCAGAAGACTTCTGTTGGTCTTCAAGGCAATGTATCTGTATTCTATATTTGTATTTCAAATAAGAAAGGTGATTAATTAACTTAATAACATATTAATTTGCACTGAAGTAGCTTCAGGATGCTACTACTGAAATAAATGGATTTATTCTATATAAACACTACCTGAGTTGGCTACATGGTTTTATTTAAAGAAGGTTGCATGTGGAAAAGCCAGGATAATTTCCAAACACTCGTAAGGGTCCAGTGCCATTCTCAGATACCATATAGTCTGTGTAAACAGTTGATAAGAAAATTACGAATTTAAGGAAAAATGAGATCTTTTTATTTAGAAACAGCATAAAATAAGGGTATTAAAAGCAATAATACTTCAGCAGTTAAAGAAGAAAAAAATCTAGTTCCTATTTGTCATTTCAGGATGCAGAGTGCAAGATAGCTCTCTCTAAAGCATATTATTGAAGCCATGGACCACAGTCAGCAACAAGGCACTGGCCTTAGTTGTGGGACACCAAATCCACACAGTCTGCCCTGCATACTTGACCTAAATCTTCTACATCATTTAGGAAGATCCACCCACCAGGCTACTCTCCTGGACAGAGCTGAGATAGGACCTCTCAGCTGCAGAGGCAAAACTGAACGCTTCTTTTCCAAGGATGAAGTGCTGGACTGCTGCTCCTCAGAAAACACACAGTAAATAGGCTTGCTGCTCCTGCAGGGATGGACCAGTGAGGACAGGAGATGCCAGCTGCTACCTCCTCTTCCCCAAGCCACTGCCCTGGCCCAGGATAACCTGGCTGCTTCCTGAGGAGCAGAAGCAAACTTGGTTTCTTAAAGAGAGAAAAGGAAGCAGAAGTTCTGTTCATGTGCTACCCTTTGTAATTACCTGTTGCAGAAAGTTGTTTACATGTCTTTTTCTGAATTCATGCCAAGGTGAGATATTCTCTGTTTTGATTTTTAGACTTGGAAATCTTTCCAAAGTGTATCCATAACAAGACAAAGTGTTGTTAGACTGAAAACCTTCAGTTTTTCTTTGGAAAAGAAATGTCAGAAGAAACTCCTATACAGTACTGAGATTTATAAGAAAACAAAACCAAACAAAAATAATGCTCTTCTACTCTATGGGCTTTTTTGAAATTTTGATTGATATATGTAAAGAGATTTGGAGATCTGAAATAGGACAACCTGAATATCCTGAACATTGAATAATATCTCTAATTGTTGAATATTTGACTCCTCCTGAAGTTAGGATCAATGGTAACTTTCTCGATAGCTCAACAGAAAATATCAGAGTCAAAAGCTGAGCCAAATCATGAATATTTTTATTAGATTACAAAATTAAACTTGCTTCATCAGTTCACCAGCTACAGATCATCAGTTATATTTCATTGGCCATATTATTTTTGAACTGCCTCTAACAAAATGCTACAGACTTTTTGACTTGTGTTTGTAGAAATGAGAATAATTGAAAAAAAAAAACTATGTAAGTCATTACAGAAATTGTAGCAGTCCAAGGGATTGCCCCCAGAAAGTGAACTTTGGTGGCATACCATGTTTATTTATTCATTTAGCAACTTAACATTTGCATAAAACTCAGAACTATTCCAATGAATTATGTTGCACAATAACTTCAAGACATCTCTACAAATCCTACAGAACATCAAAAGCAGTGCTGGCTGCTATTCAACACTGGGTTCAGTGCCATGACAACAGATGGAATTCATGGCTGAGGAGTAAAAAAAACAGACTTCCATCCCCCTGTCACTTTTTTGTAAGAATCCCTAAAGAGAAAATTATGCAAACTAGTTGAAACTGAATGTAGAACAGGAATGCCTGTGACTGTGTGCTATCTGCATTTACACAAAACCACTTTTTTTGGAAACAGAAAGTAAGTGGCAAAAGTAGATATGGAAGTCTTATTTAAATTCTTGCAAAGGGCAAAGAGGAGGAGGAGGAGGGAGAATGGGCTGGATTTCTCTTCCTCTCAGTTCATGGAGAGCAGACTGAAATTCATAATATTATGGTCACAGGCAGATGACATGAGAATGATTTTTTTGTGTTGTTAAATGAATGTTTCTATGTTTTGTGAAGAGATTGTTCTGAGATATGTTATCGAAATCTGTATGTTTTGCAGTACAATTTAATTTGGCAATATTGTGATATCTGTAGATTGAACATTTTGGACATTACTGTCCTGTAGTTAAGAAAATCAGAAATGAAAACCTAAAAGTTAAAAATACTTGTTGGTTTACATTATCCATTAACAAGAAAACTGTTGAAGTGTATGGGAATTGTAAATATAAAGGAAGAGATCTTTCTCTTCTTTTTTTGCTGATTGTTTTGTTTAATCTAGTCAACATCCCACTGATATGGTGATGAGTCAGATGTGTCTTCTATGCAACTACTAAAGACCACTATTTCTTCAAAAGACCAGACAGTCCAGCTTACCAAGTTCAGAAAAAAAAATACAATAACCATACTGATGCTCAAAAAGGTCAAGTAAAAATAGGATCAGTGTTGCAGGTAGAAATAAGAATTCTGGGAAGTGAGATGAAAGCAACAGAAGAAAATATAGTCTTAAGACTGGATGCAGAAATGCATTATTCAAAGATTTGCTAAGGTGTTTGCATGATCAGATAATACATGTGCAGCAGAATATAAAATAGAAATGGCAACTCTTTAAAGGTACCCTCTGGCTACCTGTCCCTGTGTCTAATAGAAGGACAGTGCTCCATAAATAGATTTCAGAATTGTCTTCTCATTTTCTAGGCAGTAAAAATGTGCTGTCCATCAGAACCATCTGTAGTACAGAGCAGAAGCATGAGCGATTTTTGTTCTGCAAAACTCACCATATGGTTCTGCATTCATGTTATTTTGGAATGCTTGTTTAGTACCATGGTGATTGGGTGCTGCAGGAAAAAAGGGAATGTTTTAACATTTCCTCACCTAGCTACAAGGTCTGTAGCAAACTTGCAGTGGTTTGCCATTGAAAGAAGACATAAGGAGAAAAGAGCTTGACTAAATACATTATGCCTATATGGTTGATGTTTGAAGAACTTTGACTCAAGGTCTTATTCTTTTGTGGCCTTTGCTATGTCACTGCAGATTTTCTTTCGTTTCTATTTTTTTACATATGGTGAAAGAGAAAAGCTGCAGGCTTTGATAATAGCTGCAAAATTGTTTATTTTATTTTTTGACTTGTTCTTTAATTTATTGCAGTAGTTATGACTCTGAAGTACCACAGTAATTTTTTTTTTCCTGGAATACCTGATGTTTGTGTCTGGTTCTTTGGTCTGACCAACAACAAAGAACAAGTTTTGAAAGACTTCTCTGTTCAAGCAATGTGATTAGATGCTCAGCTGTGCATAGTTGCATTCAAGGGCATACAGTTGCAGATTTTAGATTTGAGGGACATTTAAAAAATATGGTCAAGAGTATAAACTATGTGTCAGCTTTTTTTTTGGATTCCCAGTTCCTATACTGCAAAAGCATTTATTTGGCCATTAGTAAATCTACTCCTTCACCTGATGCTTTACATAAAATTTAATGTATGGCTAATTCAGCCTTGTTAAAGCTCACCCTCAGCTCACTGGAGACAGAAATTAATAATGATAGACTGGTAGACAGAGCTATGTCTTTATAAGGCTAAGGAGGATTTTAATGTGCTCATTAAAAAAGAAATTCACTAACAAAATTAACATTGTCATACAATAGAAAAATTCCTAATTTTGTGATGCACAATGGGGCATCCAATTTAGGAAGGGTCAATGAGTTCCAGGGGTCCCTTTCCTCCTTTCTGGAGTGAATACTTTCTTTGGAAGCCTACCTTTTGAGGAGAGGGTGGAAGGCAGCAAGACCTTTTAAGATGACAATGAGATCAAAAAAGAAGGAGTGATTATTCAAATCCCTCAGAGAAATAAAAGCCTGGAATAAGAAGAACTGAACCCAAAAAGGACCAGGCAGGGTGGGTAGCGGGCAAAGGGGAATGAGAAGCAGAAACTGAATGCAGAGGGCAAGGCCTGAATGGGAAGCAGTGAAAGAATTAGGAGTTGAAAAGGGAAGGAGGAGGGTAAATTAGGGCTGAAGAAGAGAAGAAAGCAGTGAGAGGCATATCATGGTGAATGAAGCAGAGATGGAAAGTTTATTCTCCTCAGCCTGCAGCAGTTCTTTTGAATACTTTATATGATGGGTCTATTTTGCTAAAGCAAAGCTTAATTGTGTTGCTTGTCCTGAAGTCAGATTTATTAAATTTTCCATTTCTGCATCTGTTATCAGAGTGGGCCACACTAGTGAGTGGCAGGTACTGTAAAGTTTCGGAAGGCCATGAGACAGCACATCCAGTCCTCCACTTGGTTGCTTAGATACACCAATGAATTGTATTAGGAATTTTTCACCTCACATTTGCACTCCCCTATGTTTCAACTATTGTATTTCAGATAATAACATGAGTAGACTCCAAGTGTGCAAAAATAAATTTTTCTTTTTATGAAGAAAGTGGCTTATAGCACAGCTGCAATAACAGCAAGCATTAGATCAAGTAGTTTTTCTCCTAATTTTTCTAAAATTATTCTTTTGCAACCTTGTACTTAACATCCCAATTAATTTAACTTTAAATGAACATACAGCTCTTAAAAAAAAGTCACTGCACGTATTAGCCAAAGAAAAACCTAGATTTATCCTATAGTAATTTTCTTGTGATTTTGAGAATAATCATCCAGCTGTAAGTGCAGTTTCCCTTTCAGTACTGGCATGTAATAAGATGGAATTCAGTGTCATCTCCAGGCATGGCCAGTAGCTTTGGAAGAGACAACACAGAGATGCCTTGTGGGGATTTATCTCCTTTTGTGTCGTTTGGCCTATTTTATAATTTGGCTCAGACTGAGCCTCTTTTTGGCTGCTTAAGGGTCTGGGAAAACTTCATGGGTCCCAGACATAAATTGAGTCTAACCTGCTTTGAGAAAGAAAATAAGGGAAAGCAGATGTCAGAGGGAGAGGGAGAGGAAAAGGATGATAAGGACAAGAGCAAGGAAGATGATGATAATAATAATGCAAACAAGCAAGAGGAAAAGAGAGAAAAAGGGAAAGGGAGGAAGAGAGAATGAGCTGGTTATTTGTTCCAATGAAGTTTAGCTACGAAAAGTTATAGGAAAGATGACGGGTTGCTTTGCAGTGAAAAACCTGTTTTACAAATATNNNNTTTTACAAATATTTAAATATATTTTAAAGGTTAAAGATTTCGCTTTATCCCATGAATTTAAGAAAATTATTTTCAGAAATTAAGAAAATGCACAAATTTGTTTGTGTTCTTTTTTTTTTAAAGAAGAATTACTAATGCATGACACTACCCTTTAAAAAATTAGACATAAATGGTAAGTAAAGTGAGTGATATAACTGTGGAAATAATGAGATATGGTGAAGTGTTTGATTAACTGCAGTCCCTGGAAGAATAAAATAATTCGAGCATTTGTTACCATGTCTGCTAGGAAAGACATTAACAAAAAATGATTATTAAAAAAAAAACAAATCAACTGATTTATTGTAGGCAGAGCTAGAGGAATAAAATCTCCCACTAAGAAGGTAAGTCACAGATTTTATTTTAAATCAGAATGAAATATATTTTTCCATAGGCAAGAATACATTCTTGTGTGTCCTGTAAGTTTTGCTTTTTTTTTTTTTTTCCCTCCAAATTTAGTTAAACTGCTAGAAGTTTTGTTGTACATTCAAATTCCATAAATAAATATTGGGAAGCTTGTGCAAGATCTCTGTCTGTCTTTTAGAGTCCTGAAAAGAATAGAAGATNNNNCCTGAAAAGAATAGAAGATGACTACATCTACAATTCTTTTGATTTCAGTTGTAACAAAGTGCAGCTATCAGTGTTTCACAAGGGAAAGTATGATCCAAAACAAAGATTAGCATCTGCAGACTTTCTCCTCCCTTTTAAAGGAGGTGACCTATTTATTAATAGCATTTCCAAAGAAATCAATGAGTTTCTATTCATTCCCCTTCTCTCCCCATATAAATGCTGTACTCAGTGTTCCTGTGTTTCTGTGTGTTCATGAACCCTGAAATGGAGAAATTTGACATGGAGTCTAAACGGAGTATTAACCACTTTTTCTTAACAGCTTACTTTGGCATATGCTTAGATGAAGCCATTGCTCTCAGCAGAAAGAAAAAAGAGCATTGTCCAGACATTTCAATAAGTCTTTTTCCCATCTTTTCTTTCAGAAGGGCGTCTTTATTGTTTGTTTCTAATTGGTAGTAGACATTAATAAATGAGTAACGAGTACTTTCCTCCAAAGAAAAATTCTAAGTAGACTTCCTCATGACAAAATCATTGCACTCCAAAGAATTCCGCATGTGCCGGGTATAAGACTGCTGAGCAATCACTCTGTAGTGGCATCAACCACTCTTGAGAGAATGTATTAATTGAATCTCACCAATCCCTGAAGGTTTGGAAAGTCCTACACAATGAGGTCCCTTCTGTTTCTTCTGGCTGAGAGATGTACTCAAGACACTTTGATACTCTGCTCAGTTGACTGAACATTTGGGGTCTTTCCTGAGCTAGGGAACAGTTTAAATGGTCCAGCTTAGAGACATTCAGTAAAGGTATTATGAGT
>WEIU01006597.1:63255-136546 GCA_013389925.1 Aegithalos caudatus | reverse complement strand
CCCCCAAAAATACGAAAACAATACAAACGAAACACCACAACAACCACCCCCCTCTAAAAAAAAACCCACAAAAAATCCAAGCAACAAAACTCCCCACAAAACAAAACAAAACAAAACAATTAGGTGGATGCTGTAGTCTTTAGCTTTTGGAATTTTAGGCAAACCTTAGCAAAATCCCTAAGCATTACTCCAGGCAAACTCAGTTCACATTGCACTTCTAAAGGTATAGCGTACACCCTGTGACAATGTTTTTTTATGTGACAGGTTAGACTTAAAGCAACTTCTTGTCACTTTTCCCCTACCCTGTGAACTATTTAAGTAGAGCAGCAGCCGGGCTGTACGGACACTGTCAGGAAGAACTGGGAGAGCTCCTGGCATATTGTTCCAATTAAAAGCCGCTGGAGGAAAAAAGTGGGACAGCTTGGCTTCAGTGATAAACGTGGAGAATTTATAAAGTTTAAGCGTGGGAAAACATGAGATCTGCAAAACCACTCAACACCTGATGAGTCTGATTTTTGTCTGTGCTGGTTGTCAGTGTCCCTTTCGAAATTAAAATTTACTTGTCAGGCAAAGGTTTCACTATGGTTCCATGCATCACTTTCTTCCCTGGGGCTGGTGTGTGAAGAAGGACTGTTGTGATGGGGAGGAACTGAAGTTTTAAAAAAAATGTGGTATTGTCCTGGAGATTGGTCACTATGCCTAAACTTTCAACAAAAATGGCTAATATCCTCTTAAAGACTGGGTACAATATCCTTGTTTATCCTTTATGCTAAAAATTCCTCAGTGTTGCATGTTGATTTTTTTCCAGTTTAAAATCGTGATAGGATCGGTACCAGCTCATACAGTATTCTAAACACAGAGTTGTTTGAGAGATTGTGAGCAATTGTGTATCTGTAATGAGTTGTTAAATAGAAAATTAGCTGTACGTGTTAAGGAATTATTTCTGGAGTCAGTGGAACAATTTTGGAAGTGAAACACTTGTTTTCTGTGCATGCTCAGCATGCGAAAGTAAAAGAAAACGGGCTATTTAATATAACAGTTTGGTGTTCACGCACCACTGACCTTGTCTGGTGCCACAGCCTTTGTGTCTCAGTTTCTCTTTTAATCTACGCAGTTTCAGAAGCCATAACGTTATGTTTGGGTCAGTCACAGCTAATCATGCCCTGACTGCTTGTAAGGACTTGTGAAGCTCTTGGTCACTCTCAGGGCAATTCAATAATCTTTCAACTCTGGAGATATAAAAATTAACTTAGCTCAAGATTTGTTAAATGGGAATGAGTATGAAGGGGAGAGGGTGCAGGGAAAAACAGACTGTACACAAATGCTCTGGCTGGTGAGTCAGCACACAGAGCTTTGCTGCTTTTTGCCCTTCTGAAGNTAGACTCAAAAAAAAAAAAAAAAAAAAAAAAAAAAAAAAAAAAAAAGCGGTAAGTGACAGGAGAGTGTGGAGAAGTTGCCATGACTGTCTAGGAGGAGTGGAGACAGACCAGAAAGTTATGGAGAAGAGCTGCGATTGTTGTCCCAGAATGAGACACGTTTGTCATTTGTAAGAAACCAGGGCTGCTTAATTATCTTACACTATGTAAGTGTACATAGGTGCTATTCATTTCACTGGAGCTGGATACCTTAATATAACAAAAATTTCTTGCTCTTGTTTAAGATACTTTAGGTGTAAGTTGGTGGTTTCAGACATTTTGATGAGAATATGACTTTTAAGTAGATGCTTTTCTTGAGACTGTCACATAACATTGGGCTGTGTTGTCACAGAATTATAGGAGAATTATTTAGAGACTTAACTGGATACTGTGTGTGCTTCTACTACTGCAATAAAAGATGAGTACAAATGATGGACCAGCTGAAACATCCAGACTTTCTCAGTATTAAATACACTTTTTACTTCTGAGTGGTATTTTGCAAAGTCTTGTTAAGTCTAGTAAAGCTTTTTTGCTTTTTTTGTTGTTGTTGTTCATGTTGGTTTTCTAACTGCTACATAGAGTCCTAGAATGGTTTGGGTTGGAAAGGACTTTAAAGATAGTTCCAACACCCTGCAATGAGCAGAGAACCTTCCACTGTCCCAGGCTGCTCAAAGCCCCATCCAACCTGGTCTGAGACACTTTCAGGAATGGGGCAGCCACAGCTTTTCTGTGGCAGGGCCTCACCACCCTGACAGGGAAAAATTTCTTCCTAATATCTAATCTAAACCTCTTTCAGCATCCTAAATAAGCACTGAATATTGATTGGTTTTGATAAATTTAAGAGACTGAGCATGTTGAAGTCATGCAAAGATGAATATTTTGTCTTAAATAATTTTTGCAGCTGTTGTCTTCATTTTTTCAGCTCTTTACTGTGACAGTTAATATCAGCAATTAATTAATGTGGCAAATAATAGTACAAGACTTCATTATGGGGTCTCACTTCTGATGTGTTGTTTTCATCCTGGCTTTTCAGTCAGTACAGTGAGAAGAATTTTTTTTCAAGTGATTTTTTCTGTCAAGCTCTAGTAGACAGTTGACTCAAAAGAGTAGTAAAAGTTAACATTCTGAGTTTTGTTTCTTGGGAACAATTGAGATAAAATAATTTGTTCAACTTTGAACCATGTTGGATTTCTTTTTTAACCTAGATATTAAAAATCCTTGGAATAGATAGGATAATTTTAAAGTCATTAATGGATCTTTTAATTTTTTTTTATTATTATTATTTTTAAGAGAAAGGGGTCAGAGATCTGAATGCTGAGTTCTTCTAGAATTTGTTTTAATTGGATCAGATTTGTCAACAGTAAAAATAAAAAGTTTGTCTCCCAGGAGATGTGCATATGATAGACTAAATGTCATAATGATGTGAACAAATGAGATGTAACATGCACGGAAAATATATGTTTTCCATTAAATTTCCACAGAAATGATTGAAAATGTCTTGGGAATTATTTAAGCAATTTACAATATTGTTTAAAAAGGTACATCTGCGCATACTGAGTACAGTCTTTTGTCGTTCATTAGCAATGTATTTAATGAGGGTTTTTTTAAGTGATAGATAGTTAAGGTAACAGACAAGTGACAGATTGTTTGTCTTTAATGATTTCCCTATTTCAGACCCATTACAAAGCAATTAGAAATCTGACAGCATTTTTACTCTGCATTACTGATCATCTAAAGTGATGAGAAATGTGAGGTGATGAATATTAATTGTATATTTTCATATAATTATCATAAATTATTACCTTGTCTAGTGCACTGCAGGTGGAGTAAAGTCAATGTATGAAAATGGATGAAAATTCAGTTAAATATAATAATTTGAAAGATTTCATGACTTACTTTTTGTCTTTAAAGTACAGTGTCAATCAGTCTAAAGCAGGCATGCATTAACTGAGGGAAATATAAAGATACTCTTACCTTTCCTTGTTTTGCTAGCACTCAGCAGCATGGCTTTTACTCCTGTGCCCTGTGACAAATTATTTACCTCTTTTTTTAGCCTGCTAAATTTACCCTGGATTTTACCTATTACTCTCCAACTTTTTTTGACACAAGTATTTACACACTGAGCTTTGGAATATGCAACTTCTATAATTTACATCACTTAATTTTATAATGCATCGACTTAATTTACAGTTAGTGGAAAAACTGTAAAAACAGGTCACAGATTCTCCAAATCAGGTATCTATGCAGTTGTGGACAGCGTTGATGTTTTTCTTGAGAAAATATGGTTGAGTTATTCAGTATCACTTTAGTCTTCTAAGACAAAGACAAGAATGATATACCACTTACCTGGGACGTCAGACCTTACCCATGAGAAAATTATGTTTTTTTCCTCATTTCCCTGCACATTCTGGCTCAGAGAAGTGAGCAAAATGGATGAACCATAAAAAAGAAATTATTATGTTGCTAAGCCTATCAGAGTTCATGTATTTGAAGTCAAATGAAAACTGCAAGATCTGTATTTTCATCTTGATTTTCAACACTTGACTCTGCAAAGTAGATAATTTTAACAAATCACATTCGAAAACTCACTTTATTATCATATTCTATCTTCCAACGTTAGTAAGAAAGAATGGGGTTGGAGTGTTTTCTTGTGGTGGAAAACTTCACAACCATCTCCTGTATTGATGTGGTTTCTTCTATGAGCACAAAGCTAGGGTTAAGCATGTACTTAGCTGCAGCAGGGAGAAATTGGGCAACTGAGTAACACAACCAATATGATTGAACAGAAGTCCATTTACTGTTTACATACAACCCCAGTTACAGTTTCCTAACATTACTGTCCACGCGTGCAAGTGTCTTTTGGTTGCTTGAGTCGCCAGTCAGGGGGCAGGCACAGACACTTCTGGGCACTTAGTTGGTCAAGTGTCCATCCTCACGTTCTGTGTCTTCTGAATTTTGCATACTTTCAACCACAGTTTCTCAGGATCTTGGTCTTATTTTTGTCCTGTTTTTCATCCTGTTATTTTCCCCATAGCCTTGAAGGATTCCTGAGAACCTTAAAAACAAGACTGCAGGTGGCTTGTTATTTATATACAGTTTGGCTGGTACACCGAGTGGCCAAAGTTGTGCAAATACATTGCTATATTTAGCTTTCTGTTTCTGGTAGTGACCAGTGGTAGAATGAACTGTGACAAAAACAGCACCAGTGTAGAGAAAACCTCCAGGTGTTAAATCCACCAAGATGAGTATTTTTCATACATGCAATAAATTCTCTCCTGCCCTAACAATCTGTAGTTACCAGCACACTATTGTTTGAAAATGAGGATCTCATTCATCAGTAAGCTACCATTACTTGCCCACACTTTTGTCAGTATGGTATATTCTAATCCCTGTTTTCATTGTAATGGGATTTCCTTTGGGACCTTCTCATGCTATAAAAGGCCTCAGTCACATCCTGAGTGCTTGTTGATGGGAAAGGTAGCACATTTAGGCTGGTATTACCATGCCCTTCCTGCTGAGGCCTCATGATCATTGTAAGGAATCTTATTCTGTCTGAAGTCAAGGTCCAACTCTTCAAGTGTAGATTTTACATATGTAAAAATGAACTCTTTTTTTTCCCAGCCCTATACCAGTACACGCTGTAGTAACTGTTTTCAGATTTTGTGATTTCAATCCTGGTTTTGTCATGTAGGCTCAGTAGACTTCATTAACAATGTATGCCATCATGCTCTGTGAGACTGTAAGAAACTCTGCAATATGCATTGTCCTTAATATCCTTCTGCACCTCTGAAAGCAAAGAGTACCATTTTCCTTTCCTTTTTCCATGTCTGTCATAAAAGACAGAACACTTTTAATATCCATCCACTCTCTCAGTATTTCATTACAGTTATGCCTGTATTGCATATGGGTTTTTCAAACAAAAAGCCCTGTTTTCTTCTTCTCCCTCTTGTGCATACGTTCACATTCTGCGCAGTCACCTGCTGCTAACCATGCACATAGAGACATGTTGTGTCATATCTCCTTTTTCAAAATTCCTGTGATGAAAAGACTGAATAAGGCTCCTTTTATAATACACCTTGATCTTTATTCTGATGTATTTAAACCAAATATTCAGATGTTTGAATACCCTTATCAGAAATGGGTCTGTTTAATGTCACTTTTGTTAATTGCTAATCAAAGTGCAATATACACAGAGGCAAGGGAGCAACAACTCTGGTGTGCTTAAGGCTTGCAAACATAACAGATTGACAGCATTTCACAGTTTATGTTAAAGCCAGCTTCTTGAGAAAGGTAGTTATAACACGATTGTTAAAATTCTGATATTTAGATTATTCATTTTATTTTAATTGACACTTTCCAAAATAATTGGATGTGTTGCCACATGTTTGTTGAAAATAAAAGCACTTGCCTAGTTGGCTTTTTGCTTATTTTCTTTAAAGTTTATAATTTATCTTACTTTTGATTAATATATTTCTATTATGTGAATTCTTTTAAAGACTAAAGTCCTTTCCAAGTGAGACAACAAGTAGTAAAGTCCTTTTAGTATTGCAGGGAAGAATATACCTGCTGTACCTCAAAACGATTTCACTAAATATTCCTATATTGCATATATTTTTTCAGTCTTACCTCAAGGAAAAGCTTTTGTCTCTTCAGTTTGAACTGAAAGGTATAGCTTGAAGATACATCTGTGCTGATCCAAGGGCCAGTTGAACCTGAAAGTGGCAAAATTCTTCTGCCATTCATTCTTCGCTTGCTTCATTCATGAGCTCTTGCTGCCTTTGTATCAGCAGCACCTTTTGTATGACCACACAATTAAATAGTTCATGAAGACAGAGGGCAAAAATCTAAATTTGCCAAAAAATTGATAATTTTCTGGTAATTCAGCTCCACTAAACAGATTTGTCATGTGTCAGTGTCAGCATAGAGAAGATGTCTGGAGAACTTCTCCAGGACAAGGAGAAGAGATGGCAGAGGTGAACAAGCCTGCCCATTTGGATGTCACTTAGCCATTAGACCACATTACTTCTTCATCAAATTGGATGCTGAGCTAAGCTGTGTAAAGTTCATAAAAGTAAGCACAGGATAAACAAAGCTGGTTTAAGATAAAGAATGTCATCAATGTATGTTTAAAGGTTAAGATATATAAAGGAGGAATAGTCAGTCATATCAAAGATAGCAAGCCAGTCAAATGGAAATAAATGTTACTGAATAAAATTTGCATTTCTTTCTGATTTTTGCAACTGATGCTGATATTATCTAATATTAAAATTATATTTCAGCAGTACGGTTGGCTTTTCTTTTGGCTTAGAATTACTCTGCTCTGCTTTACTACTTTATTGTTACCTTAATGTTGATTGAGGGGGATGTTTTCTGTTGATATTTCAGGGAAGTTCAGGGCTAATTGTGTTAGACACTGTACAGAAATGTCATTAACAAAATCCTGCCAGCAAAAAACCCAAGTCAATCAAATGACCAATCTGTATCAATCAATTATAGGTAAAATATTAGATTCTCTGTATGTCCAAAAGCCAGTGTTGTAGGTTTATGTAAATTCTAACCTGGACTGAGGCAATTTATCTGAAGGTCTACTGCAAACTTATTTTCTCCTAAATTACAAAAATAAAAATAAACCTTCATATCAAAAGAAATAAAGTACTTACAAATATCCTGATTTCTTAGTGATGTCTTGGTAGAAGCAAATCTTGAAATACAGCAGCTGTGTTTCAATTTCAATATGGGTAGAGGATATGGAGGGTAGCAGGGAGAAGACAAGAAGAGAAGAGATGGATTTATTGAAAATTTATATGACTTGATTTCAGGTATTTCTGATTTGATTGTATAGATAATTGTACATATAATCAGATTAATCTCAATCCACAAAAAGTGTAATTGCTCTACTTATAGCTTCCAGATCTCCTGTTCAGTTTCTAATTTTGCTGCTCCAGGAAAGAGAAATACTCAAATTATAGAGAGATTCCAAACAAAACTGTCTGAATCTCACCATGTTTTCAAAAGCTGCATAGAAAACAATGATACAAGATTAGGTCATTTTTTTAAAATCAATATTTGATCTTCAACCTTAACAATTAACAAAAAGCTTGTGCTTTCATTTTATGGCAAACAACAGAAGTCTAATAAGTGCTCAGGAAAAATGCCATATGACATATGCATCATCACAAAAACAGTGATGCGCTCTAAACTTCGCAAATGTCTTTGTGCCACATGGATGCACAGCCTGTATTAGCAAAAAAAGTATGGGTAAAGTCATGGGAACTTTTCACTCATGTCATTTGTCAAAGATGTTAATTTGCTGCTGTGTGATAAATTGTAAAATATAATCGAGTAAATATTTTGTTAGTCTCAAAATAAGTATGAAGCGATGTATAACATTTAATATAATTTTATACTTTCTCTGTTTGATGTACCTTCACTTTCATTCAAGTTAAAGGAAAAATAACTCACAACTCTGCAGATACACTGATTTTCAACTTTCATCTTTATTTAAAATTTTAGCTCTGTAAAGTGCAAATCCTTCATTCTGGATCCATCTCAACCTGACTTAGTGATCCTGGAATTGAAAACTATTTTGTCTTCTCATGTTTCTTCATCTCTAGATACCAGTTCTTCCTTTTTGGTCAAAGAGCAAACTGGGCAGTAGCAGGGATGGGGCTGTGCCAGGGCAGATCCTTGATGGCACAGCAGGGATGGGGCTGTGCCAGGGCAGATCTCGGGATGCAGAGCAGGGATGGGGCATCTCCCACGGGCATCGCAGGGAAGCAGAGCTGTCCGGAGCCCGGCAGCCAAGCCCCGGGAACGGGATGAGCCGGGGCCCTTCCAGCCATCCCATATCCCTGGGGCTGCTGCCCTTGTTTCCCTGCTTCACCGAGGATCCTGGGAGCAGATGGCAGCCTTGCACTCTGACTGTGCAAGTCTAAGTGGCGCTTCAAACTTCCGCAGCTTTTTTTTTGGCCTTGTTACCTACCCCAGCCAGTAAAACTGAGCTATGATACCTCACTTGTCGGTTTTTTGGGAGCATTATTTTGGTCAAGGACAGGTATGTTCTCATTTTTTTGCCCTAATCTCTTTTCCATAGTGTGGCAGCTTTGTTCCTCGGGCAAAGAGGTTTTTGCCTGTTCTAGGCACTGAAAGAAACTCCATTCATCTGGCACTTGGGGGGAGACAGAAGAGATTCATTGGGTGTGGTGGAATTCTTGATTAACTAAGAACAGATAGGAAATAATCCCAGATTATTGCGATAAACAAGAACTGTTCAAACATTTTTCTTCTGCACTAAGCACCACTTGCCTCCCTGAGTAGTCTGGTCTCATTTCTTTTCTTAAGCATGCTGGAAAAAAACTTTCATAGCCAGAGATCTGTGGGATGCCAGGGCCTCAGTGGAGAAGTGACAGAGAAAGGAGGAATAGTTTCTTTCTATTCATCAACTCAGAGATGCAGGGGAAAATTTTCATTCAAGCCTTTGGCAAAATTCCCAATAAATGTAGTGGGACATGAGTTTTACAGACAGCCTGTACTTATTAGGTTATTACTCAGCATGCACTCCTTTAGAATGGATTGTAGTTTCATGATAGCCTGTAATTGGAAGAGTATTAGGAGAAAACTGGAAGATCTGGTGATTTTTTCAAATTTTTTTCAAATAAAAGAAAAATAATCATCTCTTCTGGCCTACTGCTGTATGAGTTGAGACCAGTTCAGTTTGTTGAAGAAGGTCTTTCTCAAATGATGCAGATTATATGTGTAAAGCTGTCCTTTGTTGGGTGAGTTACTATGAAAGCAATTTCCCAAACATTGAATTTGATAAACTATTAGGCTTTGAGTTTTAATCATGTAAATAGTGTATTACGTAGGTTTCTTGTATAATAAATGAAATTTAGAATTTTCACAAGACTTATGATGATGCTAGTGCAGGCCTATAGCAGAAAATATTTCAGGGCCATAATATATGAAACATCCTCTGCTCATTTATCAATATGAAGATATATTAATACGGTTATCTGGAGCACACATACACGTGCAACAATATTGTAAATGCAAATGCACTTGACTGCTGGAGAAAAATAAAAATGTAAACAAATTATGGATAAATGTAAGATTTGCTTAATCCTTCCATCATAGTTAAGATCTGATATTGCCATTATTTTAATTTTTAATACCTTTTATAGATAAAATGCCTTTGCTGTTCAGACAGTGCTTAGAAGAATTTTTTAAAAAGGTAGATTGAAATAGGAGAACATTGAAATAAATCACCATATCTTTTGAACAAGTACTGAAATAAAATAAAGCAAAGAATACATGCTTGTCAAATATGCAGTATAAATAAATAATTTATGTGAAAATGGATGACTAGAAATAACAAAGGGATGACCAAATAATGAAGGGCTAAGGGGTGGCTGTTACATATGATGTACTTCATTGTAGATCATAAGTAATTGCTATTCATAAAGAATTCCATGGCTTCTGTATGAGAAAAGGAGACAATTTGACAGGCAACACTGGTAGTAAGCGACAGCAAGCACAAATCCTTGGCAACTGTCATTATCCTGCTGTTGGATTCACATCCCAAACTGTGGGATAACTTTGACCTGTATTGCTGTTACTGAACCACCGTCTGTGAAAGCTACTGTATTTTTAACTTAGCAAAGAAGAATATTAGTCAGCTGCAGATTTATGCCTTAGAAAATTGTATGGACTATTTATTTATTTTTGGCGTACTGTTGCTCTCTATTTAAAAAGAAATATGGGGACCTGCTTTAGTTAGACAACAATGGATAATCAGAAAATCGCACAAGAGGAGAGGAATAGAAATTCTGAATTTCAGAAGGTAGAACTAACTGAAAGTAGAAGTTTCTTCTGTAATAATTGCAAAATACCTCAGTGTTTTGGCCATGAATAAACTGAAGTTTAATTGCTTTTAATAGTCTGATACTTAGGAGTTACTTGAATATGAAAGGACTATGAGGGCTTGATCTAATCCAATTTTTTTCTTGCTTCCTATTGATCTTTAATACTGCTCTTGGCAGTTACACTTGTGCTGATTTGGATCTTCCAAAGACTGGATAAAATTGGATTGCTTGATCTTCATATGGGTGAATATTACACCTAGACTTCTGGCCTATGGTATAAAATAATTTAGTGTCATTAATAGTAGCCCCAAATTGAAAGTTGGAGGCTTTTATTCTAATTATTTTCAATGTTTTTGTGCAAGTAAAGACTTTATTTTGAGCTAAAGAGATCATTCAATGTTCATTTTGTGTGAGGAAGGCTAACATAGGCTCTGTGCTAGTGCAGCATAGCTGAAATACCTGCTGTACTTCACCATAATCCTGTCCTAGAGCACTTTGTGCATTGCCCTTCTGATCCCAGCTTGTGCAAAGATTAATTGAGCTGAAATTTGAAATACTGTTTGCAGAAATAAGAATCAGGATGAAAGTATTAATACAGTTTCATAAGGCATTTTGCAGCTTTAATTAAGATGTTGTGGGCTTTTCTGAACTCTGTACAGTAAATTAACACCAATTTACAGTAGTTGAAAGTCCAGAGCAAAAATATAACTACATAACTATTACACATATACAATTTTAACTACATTTATCATATTTCTGTTTTGTGAAATGTTCCCCTCCCTTTGTGAAAAAAATCTGTTAAGATATTGAATGGAAGCAAAGCTCTAAAAAAACCTGTTTGCCCACAACATTCGCCTGCCATCACCAATGGTATCAAGGAGGTCAAGACTTCAGAATTGTTCTACACATCAAACAAAACCAGTTCAGAGCTGTGATGGAGCATCAGATGTATAGACAGCTGCAAATCAAGCAGTACAGACCATTTCTCTCTTATATCACCATCTGAGAGAAACAGAGCTGAAAGTGTTCCCACAGGTCAGCCAAGGTAATCAAAGCTCTCCTCTGTTGCTTTTAACCAAGGGTGCTGCAGTTCAGTCACCTTGTAATGATGATTCAGTTGATATTCTAATTTTTATTAAGATTTCTTGACCTAGAAATTTGTCAGAGTATAGAGCTTTTAAAGCCTTATTGATTCCAATCAAACATTCCCGGAAGACAAAATTACAGTGAATCAGGCATCCCAGTCCACTTTCCAAATTTTTAAGACTTAACAATAGATAGGTAATAGCAAACAAGCTGACCCCTCTGTAAAGAAGAATGTGAGTCTCTGTAATTAATCCAAAATGAATTGATTCTGTCTGTCAGGAAAATCCAAGGGAGCAATTGTATTTTGCAATGTACCATAAAGGTGATTAAAGAAAAGAAAAAAGTTTATTATAATGTGCTTAACTTAGATGTCCTCATCAAAAGCTTATTGTTGTTAGTGTCTTCTGTTTTTAGGGAGGAAATTGTTGTAAACTGAGACAAACTTTGATGATTAGAATTATCATGGTATCCCTGTATCCCTTGATTTGTGACCTCAAATAGAATTCAAAGGGCTCTAATGTTTTATTTTGCCGCTATTTTATGAAAGGGCTTTTCCGAAAACCCTAAAGACTTTGTAATTGCTGATTTTGTTTAATAAGACATATATATTAATATAATGGTCCTCTGGTGTATGAAAGTAATTTCTAGTTCCTTTTCAAGAGGCCACATTCTGCCTTTCTTATTTTATGATTTAGTAATCAGCACTGAAGTAGCTATGCTGATTTAATAGCATGACTTTAGCTTGGAAGTTCTAAGCAGAACACAAAAAAAGAGTCTGGGATTCTTATGTTGTCATTTTGCCATTCAAGAAACATGGAAACTTGATTATGTTCCTTGAATGTTTGGAAAATTTCCAAAATTTTTAAGGGAGAGGAATTCATATCTTAGGCCTCAAACAACTTTTGAGCTGTGTATGGGAACCTCTTGTTGAAGACTAGGAGAGAGACCATGTGTCACAAATGTTCTTGATAAAGTAGGACATTTTGTTATAAATCTGCTTTCCTCTCCTTTTTTTTATTTTTAAAAATAGTCTTACTATTCTTGTGTTCCCCATATGTGAATATATGTTTATATTCAATAAAATATTCACTATTTTATTGCATTATTACTCAGAAGATGTGATAGAAGCATTTTAAAGTAGTATCATGATGTTTTTAAACTGATTAATAGTTTATTTAATTTTATTCTGGCAGCTGTATTGAATATGTTTTGCTATCTGGGAAACAGAAACAATTAACAATAAGCTCCACTCGGCAGTCACAGTACAGGCATAATTGCTGTCAATTTGATTGAAATTTTTCCTGAGAAAAGACTGTCACCATCTCTTACTTTTTAAGCTAAAAGCAGTAACCTACATATTGAAATACTAAAGAGCTTTCTTTAATTAGGAGTTTTCTCAGAATCTAAGTTTTAACTATATTTATTTGAGCTGCTAAATTTTGAAAAATAAATTAGGTGATTTATTTTCCTGTGATGTCCTTAAGGCATTTCATAGAAAGACGTCACAGCAAATACTTTCCAGTATTTCAGATGTTCTGAATAAACTCAGTTTGGGACAGGTTAAGTGTCTTCTGTTTAGAAGAGTTCAATTTCTCTGTATTTTTTCTATTTATGATTTAAGTACTGTGAAGTACTTCTAACCCTGTGAGGATTTTTAATGACCATATGCTCAGATTGTTTTCTTGCACAACTATTACAGGAGTTCTAAAAAAAGTTAAGAAAATAATATTGGATTGTTTCTTTCATATGCTAAACTGGATTTTCTTTTCTAACAGAATTAACTGTGCTCCCTGTTTCAAAACTCATGTCATATCCACAGGGCATTTGAAGTATCCAAAGTTATCAAACAGTAGACAAATGTAATCAAAGTCACAGCTTAGAAAAAATGGCCCAAGAAAGATTTCTTTGCTGAAGCTTCCAAGTCCTTAATTAAGTTACTAACCTCTAATATAAATTTTCTTGTATGCATAAAGTTTCTCTGTAGCTTTTGCTTCAAGCCCTAATATAAATCCTTTCTTGCTTTAAATTAAGCTTATATGAAAATTTTCATCCTTTATACACTATTTCTAAAATGCACAACTTGTTAAAAATACTTATAAATGCTAAGTTAAATAAGTTACAGAATTAAGTACCATATTATTTGACATTAAAAGGAAAGAGCACAAAACTTTTAAACCAAGCTTTTAAGGTCATGTGTGTTTCTCATCCTATGATTTCTGGCAATAATCAATAAAAATATGAATTAATCGCAGCACAGTTCATACATTCGGTGAATTAACTGAGAGCAGATTTTTTATTTTCAGTTTTATTTAACCCAATATTAGTGACAAAATAACTCTGTTTGCAATCAGCATTCCTTACCCCTTGCATCCGTTTAGCTGCTGGAGGAGTGCTCTGAGGAGCTGACTCTGAACATGGCTGCACAATGAGAGTTCTTGGCAGGCAGCACCGAGGCACCAGAACTCAGCACAGACCCCACGTTGCAACTGGAGAAATATTTCTGTGGCCACCCAAAAAAACAGAAGGTAAAACCCCAAAACCAAAACTGAGAAGCCCCAGCAATTGGCTTAAGGGGTGCAATTAAAAATTATTTTCATCCTGCCTTTTTGCATGGTTTAACAAAACTAATGTTTACTCATTTACAGCTCAGTAAGAGGATAATGTGCTTAATGAAAGAAAAATCTACTGACAGCCACATTTATTGCCCTTCATTAGCATTGGTACTTAATTTAATATAGATCTGAGTAGACATTAGGGAGCCTGCAGGAGGTTAAATGGTGAAAATGTAAAGAGATTATTGAATTTACTGTTTGGTTTCAGTGACATCAAACAGATCTAATTAATTAGGTTTATTCCACTAGCAAAAATAATCCAGAATTTAAGATTAGATTCATTAATGCCATCATTTAACATTTTTGGGGGAGTTTATTAGAGCAATATGTAGTATCTTCTTTCTTTTGCTTTCTAAATTTTAGGCTGTTTGGTGAGACCATTATTGTAATTCTTCCTTGCTCCTTCTTATTCTTTTACCAAAATGGTAATTATGTTTTAGTTTTTAAGAGGGGTAAAAATATTTCTGAATCCTCTACAGTTTAGATATTCATGTAAATGTTTTTTACACTGTCATTTTAAGATCATGAAGTACCTTGTGAGATTGCTGCTGCAAATTCATGGCAGCATTTTTAAACTGTAGCTTCAGTAGGATTCACCAAATTGAATATACCACTTGGGTATTTTATCTAACTATTAATTCAGTCAACATTTGTGACAAAGAACTTTTTAATTAATACAACCTTAAATATTCTAAAAAGCAAAATTATTATGAAGATGGTGTATGTGTAGGTAGGAATCTACAGTTCCAGTGTACAATTCCAATGAGAAATGTAAATAAGATTAACTGTTTAACATAACATGAAATATTTAATATTTTATAATCTTGTTGTAGCAAAATGTGGTAGGGTTTTTTTCAGAAAGTTAGAGATTGCAAAGAAAAAAAAGAGCAAATCATTCACATAGTTGCATATTTTGTATTTATATATATAGTACGTATTTTATATACAGATTTCTTTGCATTTTGGGACTTTTTAAAAATGTACATACTTTAGAAAAAAGTCTGATTATATTTTTCTACATAGTTTTTCAATAGCATTTCTTATCTTGGGAAGTATTAGGGGACATATTTTAGTGTTAAATCATTCTTTCAAAATCTCAAAATATACAAGTGATCTTTCACTAATTCTTTCAGAGATTGACAATACTACTAATACGCTTAAAATCAATGTCTATATCATACTCATTATTGGCTATTTCACAAAAAAGTCACTATTATATAGGTTTTCTCTAAACAGAAACATCTAATGCTAATTACGGAGTCCAGTAATTAAAGGCTTGTTTACATATTCATGGACGGATTTATGAAGGAAACTTATGTTAGTAAGCCTGTGCCTTACATAATCAATTTAATACATTATAATCTCCTTTTAATAACAAAAATAATTCTGAGTATGTCAGGTGATGGAATCACCAAAATGGCTGTAGTTAATGGTCTGTATATTCAGAGAAAGGCACAGATCACTGTTTTTATTCTTGCAAAAGTGTGTGATAAATCTGCTATTTGTGCTGTATGAATCATTTACACAATTCTATTATTGCAGGATTTTTGAAGTACTGCTGTTTGTCACAAAGTCTTCACTGGCACATGTATTCTAGTTTCTCCAAGCGTATAACTTGAGGGTTTTGATAGATTTTCAAAGTCATTAAGTGAGTCTTTTTTTCTTTCTCTCATTTTCCTCTTGCAAGCCAAGTTCAAAACAAAAACTTCTGTGCTTTGTCTGCGTATCTTTGGCTGTGTTTCATTGTGACATGCACTGCTGTTCTTTTAGCACCAAAATGTTGGCACACATTACTGAAAATTTCACACCATCTCTTGCTGGATCAGCAAGCTTAACCTACCAAAATCTGGTGTTGTTGAATGGTTTTTGACTGATAATCAATCTTTTTGCTGCTCGACAGTTGTTGCTGGGACACAGACTAGAGCAGGTGGCAGATGTGCCTTGTCTTTTGAGAAAAGAAAGAGTAGGTGAGCTTGGGCACAGAGTAGCATATTGTGTGTCCATTAAAAGGGTAAGTATAACAGCAAAAAGTCACTGCTATAAGTAGAAAAGCCACCAATACCAGAAAATAGGCCTTTTAACATCCCTGATTACAAGTTTAATAGAACTGGAAAATGACAGTTCATAGTGTAAAATTCCCCATGCTTAAAAATCAGAACCAATGTTAAAAACATTCACAAATTCTCTGTAAAACATTCCACAGTATCTTTTCTTACTTAAGAATTATTTATACATATAATGAATGGTAATGTGCAGATTTTAAAAAATGTGTTGAATGTTTTAGAGGTGTATAGGGACAGGCAGTACCTATTTTACCTATTTTTCATTTGTCTCTCTAGCCCAAGATGGGGCGGAGAGCAGAGAGGGGTGTAACTGGTCAGTATAAACACACTGATGGCTGCATTTTAGTCCTGAACACACAGGTAACCATGTCAAATGTCAGCAGCAAATCTTTTTTACATGAAAATGGAAGATCAATGATATTGTGTAAAGCTCTGGAAATATGTACAAGTGATGCCATGGAAATCAGACTGACTTTTTACAGGTGTAATTAAACATAAATATTTGAAAGATCAACACCTTTGTAGAAATTTGTATTTCAAGTAGAAATTACAAAGTTTGTCAGAACTGTGTCATTGTGCATATATTTTCATTGCTTCAAGTGCCATCAATACCTGGATGAAGTCTAATTCCCAGTGATGCTGATGTCTTGATTTATTGGGATTTATTAATCTTCTCATCTTTCTAAAATACTAAAATTTAACTTGAGGGTTTGATTTAGTGAAGAAGGATTCAAACATAAGGTGACAAATTGCATGATCTGGGATAAAAATTGAAAGCCATTGCTTCTAAATTAATTCAGTATTTATAATAAATACATGTGAAATATCAGTGACAGGGTACCATTCCAACAGGAGTTTAGCAAACAAAAATGTGTCAAGTTTCAACTGAAAACCTATTTTCGGGGGAATATTGTGGAACTATTGTGGTGTAGAACTGTGCCAAAGAGCTGACTCTCTGCAGTGTGTTATTCCTGCACATCATTTGGTGATGGTCAATGGTTGTATTTAATTAACTATTCCTTGGAAATTTATGGAAATATACTTCAGTGTTTGTTTGCAGACAAATATATTTAGCAGTTGCTGAATTTCAAAATATAGTGGGTATTTTATTTATTCTTTTATTACCTTGTGTTTCTCCCGCCAGCTTTTATTGAGCCTCTACATCTCATTACAATTGAATTTCAGGTGTTTCCAGTGCATTGCTTCATGCTTTCTTCATTATTTACCAATTTCTTCAACCGGTACTATCTCATTTCTATTGAGTTTAACTGCAGTGACTTCAGAAAACTTGCTGAGTAAAACAATCAATTTACTATCAGTCCTTCATAAAAAAAAAAAAAAAGTGCATGTCAATCATGCTATTCTGGAAAAAATGGTTTCTCGAACACTTCATGTTATATTCAGCAATTTTTCAGTTTTCGTGTTTGCCATTTACAATGATCTTGCTTCAGAGTGTGATTACATTTAAAATCGGACATCTTTTCTGCAAGGAGTGTCAGTAAAAAAATGGATTCTAACAATTGACCAGTTTGAAAAGGTTTAAATTCCAAGCAGAATTCTAAGTATTCTAGGGCTTTTTCTCAGCAGCACATAAAAATTAAAGTCACAATTTATTTTTCAGAAGAAAAATCTCTTTAAACTTGAAATTAATACATTTTATTAGATTTTTTTCTGTAATGACTGTATTATATGTTATTATTTCATTTCTACTGGGATTTTGCATGAAAAATACCCATAAAATATGCAGCAATATGTAAACCATCATATATTATGAGCTTATCCTTGTTTTAGGTTGGAGATCTCGAGACCTAAAACAGAGGTATGTTGTAAGATATAGACATTTTCTCTTGCATCATCAACATATATCAAAATAGAATTATTTCCACAATAGCTAGATCATATCCTGAAAGATAGAAAAACACAACCCTGCTCTTTGAGAAGGTTGCCAGCAACTTCTAGATAACATTTTAAGGGTTTCTCTCAGAAAATTAATTTTACCCTTTTATTGTAAATAATTCAGATTCAAATTATTATTACAGATTCTTACAGTCTTTTTCTGTTAT
This sequence comes from Aegithalos caudatus, assembly GCA_013389925.1. Lineage (NCBI taxonomy): Eukaryota > Metazoa > Chordata > Aves > Passeriformes > Aegithalidae > Aegithalos > Aegithalos caudatus. The sequence continues at coordinate 118,446 of WEIU01006597.1, read as the reverse complement.
GAGGGACTTTTTGGAATCTGAAAGATGCCAATTTATGAGCTACTTTTGAATCCTTCACAATACTGAAGCTTCCCTTCTAGCTGCCCAGTGGCATTGAAGTCTTTAGTTTGGTTTGGTTTTTGCTTTTTTTTTTCTTTATACAGGAATCTAGTGGTAATAGATAATCCACTCCAATATGCCCTGTCTTTTCTTCTTTAGATTTTTTCCTTAGCAAACTCTACTACTTCCTTTGGCATAAGAATCAAATGTACATGTATCAGTGAATTGCAGAATTGCAGAATCACAGTCACACAATTGCAGAATGTGCTGAGATGGAAAGGACCCATCAGGATCGTCGAGCCCAGCTCCTGGACCATCCCCAAGAGTCACATCATGTGCCTGGGAGCATTGTCCAAACTCTTCTTGAACTCTGGCAGGCTCAGCAGTGCTCCCTCAAGAGATTCCACAGCAGATTTTGATAAATATTTTCTTCAGATGACACATATGAGGCCTTTTTGATGCACAATGACCACAGCACATGTGTGTTGTCAGATTTTAACTTCCTTTCCTGGTCTTTGGCTTTTACTGTCCTGTCTGTTGACATTGGCAGTTTGTTAATGAAATATGAGAGACCTTTTGCTAAGTGCTGTTACTGGGGTAACTTTTCCAATATGATGGTTTGATTTCTTGGAGCAAGCAATAGGTTTTAAGAAAGAAACATGAAAATTTAACCAGATGTAAACTGATAGTCAAAAGTGATAATGAATTTGCACACACATAAGCACATGAGGCAGGTTGGGCAGGGTAAAAAACATCACAAGGGGGAATATTTTTTCAATACCTTGGGAACTTTCTTGAGATTGAAAAACTGTAATTCAAAAATGTCATAAACACAAGATTAATTATACAAATGGAATTGTTTAGGTAGCCAACCAGCAACCAATTCCAATGTGCTGCTGAACAGAAATGACTAAACGCTGTATATGGAGCTTCCACTTTTTCAACTGATTGTATAAAATGATAGTATCTACTACATTCCATATATATACATATATAAACAAAATGCTTTATTTCTTACCCTTTTACACTCCTAAAAAGCTCTGCCTTATACTTTGGTTTAGAGCAGCAATGAGTAAGATGTATTCATTAGTTAGGTGTCAGTACTTTGTTTTGAGGGAATGCAGACTCTGATGCCCTTCCCATAATCCACCTGAATTTAAAGGGAGAGAACTTAAATTCCTTCACAAATTTCTACACTAGGCTCAGGCTGTAAGATGTCTGGATTTGACAGGGTACCTTTCTGTACATTTTCATGATATCCACATCTGTAGGCATATAATCGTGATAAAGAAGTCTGTCATAAAATTCTGTACTACTAATAAAGAAAGAATAACTTCTTTAGAATTCCTTTAATAATTTCTTTCTAGAAAATAACATTTTCTAGGCTGGAAATACACTTTCCAAATATGGCTTAAAATTGTATGTTGACTAAAAGAACATGGAAACAATAAGGCACAGCTAGACCAATTTCAATTAAATGTTTAAAATGCAGCACTATTTACCTAGGGCTTGGACTTGTGCTAACACATCCCCAACAGGATCCCAGAAGACAAATCTGGGGTAAATTTTGATATAACCTTATGAATACAAAGAACCAGTAGTGATAGGAATAGTTTTCCCTACCTTTCACATGGAAATAGATGAAGATCTTGGCCTGTAGAGCCTTTGTCTAATCCCTATGTTAGCCGTCAGCCAGTGTTTAAATGAAACTTCCTTCAAGAAATGCCAAGCACTGGGACCTGTATCCCTACTAATCTGTAGATTGAAGTAAGAATCTGTTTAAAATAAGTTATGATTACATCTCTGATGCCTGATATAAAAACACCCTCAACCAAAAATGACAAATCAACCAGCCATGACAAATGGAGAAATTAATTCAAATCCTGCAAGACAAAGAGTCTTCCAGCCATTATCATTTGACATCCAGTGCTCATACGTCCAAGGGAAAAATGGAGAGGAATGGTGAAGATAAATGTAGAAAAGGGGTGACTAAGAGGCATTCTGCCTCTTCTCCCTGCCAAATGAAAGAAAATTGCTTGCATTGTAAACCATGAACCCATCAATTGAACTTGGGGTTGGCAGCCAAAAAGCCTGGAAGTTTTAACATTTCACCCAGTCTCTAAGTTTCTATCATTCTGCATTTTTGCTGCAGTGTCTTCTGGGCTTGTCTTGTTTATTCCATTTGGCATTTACAGCTGTTTAATCCCCAAATAATTTTATGTTTACCTGAGTGCAAATAAGGTAAGGGAATTCACAATTCATGTGAAATTGCATGAACAAATGTTAATTACTTATTTTTAACTCTTGCAACACCAACTTCTTTATTTCTTCAAACAATTTTCTTTGCTCAAGTGTAATCATAGGAAATTTTGTACAGTTTTAATATTGATTCCCTGTTTAGTTAGACATATTAGCAGCTTTAATTGGTAGTCATTTGCATATTTTCAATTATTTCACAAAGTAACTTCATTTTTTGGAAAGGAATTATAGCATGGTTTTTGTAAATTCTACATTTCAGATTCCTATCACACAAAAAAATAATGAACAACATTGATCATTCATCAGCGAACCCAAACTTTTATTTGTGTTTTGTGAACACAATATAGAAGTCCTTTCACAATCTGGGGGCCTTCTTTGTTTTAAGTGGACTCTACTGCCATGACCTATTTTCCTTAAGAGTTCATAGAAAAGGTCAGGGTGAGGGGATGAAGCTTGTTGATTGGCAGAGAAGATGGGATGTTTGTAATTTTAATCAAATTTAGTATTAAGACATACTTCAAATAATATGTCAGCCTAGTGTTAGTGAGTTTAAAATCTAATGACAACTGCTGTCATTATTAGTTAAATATAGCCAGTGTGCCTGTGGCAATAAATGATGACACTTCAGAACATGCAGAAACAAAAAGCTCTCAAGTATTTAAAAAAAGGGAGTGACTGTAAACTTAGTTAAACACAGGAATGTGACCTGGGCATAATATGTTTCCCAAATAGGCATCTGGAATTTGAACAAAGAGCATAATTGAATGGAACATTATCTGTTCTTACTACTATAGTTTAAATTTTAGGGCCTTTCTTCCTATCTCATAAATATATATCAGGGAGTTTCATATTTATTATAGTAACACTTTCATCGCTACATAAGATATATTTCAGATTCGTGTCTCTGTTACTGTTCTGTACCCTTTAAAGTATGTTGCTCAATTTTTCAAAATCCTAAAAAGTGAAAACTAAGAGAATTATGTCCTCTTGTTCATATATGAAAATGCATTTTTCCAGACAGTTAGTTTTGGATTCATGAAGTTTTGAAGTTTGTTCATGGCAGTGTTTGGTATTTATTTCTGTGAAGGTGAGGAAAGAGAAAGAAGTTGAAACAAGATGTGTCTGAGTACACCATCATAATGTAATATATAGTATACAATATCAATGTATTCGTAATATCCTATGTCAATCCCTTTAAACCTACTTGTTTATTGCTTTTTATTGTTCAAGAAAGTTTCTTACAAGTCTGTAAATCTTTTTTAAGCATAAAGGAAATGTGAATGAAAGGGTAGAGGTGTTGGGAGAGTAAGAAAACTGAATTTTGAAATCAGTTCAATGTAACGGGAAATGGAAACCTGGGCTCAGATCATGATCAGTGTAGTCCTCAAACAGGGACTTAGGGAATGTCATATGAGGATTTTAGGGCTCTGTGAGTTTATACTCTTATTCTACAAGCCAGTCTTCATTCCTAACAGTGAACCTCTAAGTCACCCTGTTGTTAAGAACACTTTTGCTGGAGGAAGGTATTTCTTGGCATGTGAATTTGAACTGTAATTCTGCTATCTTGAGCTGATTGGAGCTTTCCAGTTGATTTAACCAGAAGTAACAGTTACTGTGTGTTTGGGTAGGGGCTGCTTCCATTTAGGTAATATATTCTAAGTGTAATGTCAGTTCGCTGAGTTAATCTGCACATTCTGTACCAAATTATTGAGTAGTGTTGTTGATCTTGTTTGAATAATTAAAACATCTAACATTGAGTGTAATACCGAGAATATAATTTAATTTTTGAAAATTGTGGTAAATTCTGGCATAAAAATTATGAAAAACATGTGTATAGAAACTAGGCTAAGATTTGTCGATTTGCAGTATCAAGCACTCAGTGTTAACATTGTTATCAAATTAAGGTACATTAGAGCTGGTAGTAGCTTGTACAGCTGTCTGCTACACAGTGGCAGATTACTGAGAATCACAGGATAATTTGCCTTGGGAAGGCAAGGAAATTAACCTCATCAAATCTTCTCAGATAGGGATAACTTCAGAGACAAGTCTGAACAGGATTAATATCCACTTGTGTTGAAGCAGTGGTGGTAGGTCCTTGTAGATGATCTGAGTAATCAATGCAAGGATTTATAGGCCAAATAGCTTCCCCATTTTAATTGTAGTTGTTAGTTATTCTTTCTCCCTACAAACCTTGGCAATCTTGCTGTTCATTGTCCATTTTTGCTCTATTTCTGTTACTTATCCTTGTCACAAAAAGGCATCAAATCTCATTTGATGCCTCTGCTTAAACACCTTGTTCAAATGTTATGTAAACCTGGGGTTATAAAATCCTTACCCTAGTTCCAAATAAATTCCTTATTGTCAATGATCTGTAAAGTCAGATTCCTATGGCTGGAATTTCTTCTTTCTTTCTTCCCCTGATAATTTTTCATTGCTTTACAGGCCAATAGCAACAGGAGAGAGATATCAGTGCAGCCTGCAAACTGGTGACTGTGGACACTGTCCTGGGAATTGTGAAATGTGAAACCACTGACTGCCAGAATGACATTATAGAATCTGACCCCCCTCTCTGCTCAGGAAATAGAAACACTTGGCCACTCTATAAATGAGACTTTACCATGACTCTTCAGGACATTTTTTAATTTAAATGCTGTGACTGTTTTACTTTGTGATTAACTCAGTGCTATTGCTGTTTGTCTCTGCATTTAGTGTCTTTGCACTTAGTGTACATAATTTTTCTTTGGAATTTTGCTTTGGAGGTTCCTGGTTTGTGAGCCCCAAAAGACTGCCAGCTGCTGAATTATCAAACCAGACAGGATCATGGTGCACAGAAGCATCAATGTACAGACTATTTCAGGTGGCAAGACCAATTTTTTCTTTAAATAAGGGAAGACAAAGACACTTGGGTACCTGATGTCTGTCTGTGCCACTCTGAAGTGGCAAAAGTTTATTCATTACCACATAGTGTCTTCCATGCACATGTAAACCTCATTGACATCTTGCTCATTCAAGGCTAGGAAAAAAAGTTGTGCTTCACATTTTTAGTCATGCTGATTCCTGGAGGGCTTATTCCTATTGTGCTTGAATCTTGCTGGCAGGCTTATCCTATAGAATACAGACAAGTTTGACCTTCAGAACAGATCTCCAGCCAACCTTGAGGGATACTGTGAGCGTGACCTTAAAGCATGGACAAAATTTTTCTTTATCACATTCTTTGGTGCAGGCAGCTGTAATCCTCCTAAATTTGCCTTTAGGCATCTACTGGCTCTTATAATTCAATGCCAAACAATCTCTGAGTTTCACCTTATGTCATCTTTCATTAGAATCTGAATCAGATGCCACTTCTTTTCCAAGTACCACGCTGCTCAGGAGGAAACCAAACCACCTTACTTAGTGTGGCATACTAAATTGAGAGCATCCTTTTGCTCTTGTATGACAAACCACTTGTAATACTTGTGTATATGACAAATAACACTTAATATTTACCCAGTAACTAAATAAATGATTACCCCATCAAACTAGATCATGGTACAGACTTAGACTAGATTTGGGAATGCAAATTAGAGCCCCCCCTTCTCAGGCTTAGGTGCTTTCTGAAACTCTGAAAACATACTAATTCTAAAACTTAGAAACAACAGTCAGTCCATCTTTTTACTCACTGCTGTTGAGACTTTGAGATCTGTTTTCCAATGTTAGTAGACAAAATTTTCAACCATTAATTAAACTGGTCTTGCAACCTCATTGTTCTTACAAGATCACTGTTTTCCTGTGGTTAGAAGTCAAATTCATGGACAAGTCACAGGAAGATGTGGTTCAAGATGTGTTGTTCTTGTGAATTCTGAAGTACATCACCCTCATTGCTGCAGTCTCACATGGCTTGAAACCTGTATTGATGGCAGGACCAGGAGTCAGCCAAGCTGACTATATGCTATATGCTATATGCTATATGCTGAGTGGACAGGGTGTCTCATACAGTCAAATAAGTTAATCTTTTCACACAAATGGGGGTTATTAATATAAGCAAGGTCCATAAGAAAAATATCCTCATAAACTTGTTGTTCATGAAGTAAAGTGGTTCTTATCCATGCTGTCATCCATGTCCATGTAGAGAGGAGATTATTTAAAGCTCCTCTGTGAGATCCCCTACAATTTTTCAGGAATCCCACTTCTAAAATTTATTTACTAAATCTTTCATGTTTACTCAATGAATAACAAATCAGAAATAACAAACTTTTCCCAATTGCTTAATAACAAGGACTGTGAAAGACATGGAATTGTTAATGTCACATGCATTTCATGATCTAGCATTGCTCCATTTGGCTGTGGCAGGTAAATGGATGATCTTCACCTGTCTGTATCCTACCTGGCTGTTTTACCTGTACTGTGGGAAAGGCTGTTTTGAGCCTGAGACCCCTCAGAACAGCCAGTGCCAGCAAAGCCATTGGATCTGAGGCAATGGGAATGTTTAGGTTTTTAGCAGAAGATTTTAAGTCTGTGTCAAGTGCACATGCCAAATTTCACAGCAACCATAGGTTAATTTCCTGACAACAGCAAGGGCACATTTGTGCTGTTTAAAAAGTGGAGATAAGGCAAAATTCACAAACTCTACAAGGAACAGGAAGGGTTCTAAAAGAGAGAGCAGAAAGAGAGGAGAAGAGAGGAGAAGAGAGCAGAAAAACTGAATGTCTTTGTTACTACATCTTCTACATTTGTGTTACCAAGTTGTCCAGTGCCAGGAAAACAGATGTGTGGAAGAAAGCAGTTGCTAGTACAGGGGATCTTAATGTCCACACTAGACACATTTTAAAAGACAACACTCTGAGCTGTGTCTAGTCTGTAGTGTGGCCTTATGGAAGGCCTTTTAATCACATCCGTTGCTTTAATTTCATCCAAATGATATCAGTTTGCATGCTTTGAAACTGCTCTGTGAAATGAATCAAAGTACATTAAGTGGAAGCATTGGGTTCCTCACTTAAAAATTACAGTAGTTGCTTGAACTGCTGTAGATATATCTCCATGGAAGAAAACAAACCATAATTGTTCAAGTGCAAATTTGAAATTCCCTTTCCTGTTGAGAAGTAAGTTTGGTTACAAAACCCTTACTGGATTAATAATATATCAATTCACATTCTCAGTCCTGGTAAATTACAGTAGCTGCACTGAATTCAATAAAGTTACCTAATTTACATTCATCTAATCCATGGACAGTCACTAAAGATATTTAACTGGGAAACTAAACTGCAGTTTAATGACAGAGTCCTTGTTTTTGTTTTTTTTTTCCAAATTGATTGCCAATATCAATGCTGATTAGATGATTAATTTTTATTGTCTTAGAATTTTAAAGTGCTATGAAAGGCTCAGCCATTTTTACTTTAGTGGATTTAGAGACATTTATTACATAACCAACACATCTTTTATATTTTATAATAATGTAGCCTCACGATATAAAGATGTGTCAATTGAAACCAATTTTTCAAAAGAACTGTCATGCATCTAATGTAATCCAACTGTAATAACAGCAGTATGAGGCTTATATTTTCAAAATTATGTGTATAGACACATTCCATTAACATTAATGGCAGTTACAAGGCTAAGGATCAAATTTTCCTGAGTTAATCCTCTAACTCCCACTGATTTTAGTGATCTTAGATTACTGAATAATTTCTAAAGGCCTTCAGCCCCTAAATTTTTAAATATATCCAGCTCAGACTGAATTGTTATCAGTTCAATGATTGTATTTATTGGCACAGTTTTGATCTGTAGCTGGATACTGACTACATTTCTGCATGCAATATGCAACAATCTCCTTTGAAGGTTTAATTGTATGTGCATTTTGTGCAGTGGAAGTACACCATTTAGAGGTCATTTTCTAGTGTTTGGAAAAAGAAGAAAACTAACAGCTGAAGTGAAATAAAAATGTCATTTATATGATGTAGTGTCAGATGTGGAACTCAAACAATGTACAAAAGATTCAGACTTAATTTTTCTTAAGCAGAAGAAATGAGAGGCATTTCATTTTTGTAGGTGAGAAGTGAAATGTTCCTCTCTGCTCATTGATAGAGGCATGCTAAGGTGAATTTTAATTATGACTAAATTGTGGTATTACTCTTTCATACCCTGAACATCTGTTCCCTTCAGGAACAATGATTTATGCAGGCTATCACTGCAGACAGCTTGCTACAGCTTATGTCACGGTTAGTAGGATGCTGGTGGTAGTATTTCAGAAAACACCAGCATCAAAGTGGAAACAGGCCAGTGTGTATTTTCAAGGCAGTAGAGAAAGGGGATCATGATGTGTCTGTTTTCAATTTTGAAGCCAAATATACACTTAANGCTGTTTTTTTTTTTTTTTTTTTTTTTCCTTTCAAACCATATGTCATTGATGAAGAAAGTATCTCGGACAGTGAATGGTCTGGTTCTTCACAGTGGTGTCAAGCAAAAGAAAAACCAAATGTCATTGTCATCTGGGTGTAGAAGATTACTGAGAACACCTCTGTTAGAATTTTAGTGTTTAAGAACTGTACAGGGCATGAGAACTATAAGACTACTGCTTCACAAAATCAAATTGAAAAGGTAACCTTTGTTTATTAGCATGTTTGAATCAATGACCTCGAAAGCACATTAATTGTTACTGCAGTTGCACTGCTTTTGTATAGTTATAGGTTATGATTTAAGAAAATCAAGAAAAAAGTCCCTTAAATTGTAAATTCAAAAAAGCAGAAAATTTCACTTCCCTTCTCCCTCTTTTCTGAAATCCCCTTGTTCTTTAACCTGTTTGTCTTTGCCTAGAAGCCACTTTGCTTCTGATGATGCCTATTTCTTCTCCTACTGCTGTGTGTGCCAATTAATAGCATGTAATCTGAGGATTTATAGCCAAGGAAGATAATTTCTCTGATTACCTGAGGCGAGGGTTATATGTGTTATATGCACATATAATCAGTTTTAGTTTGCAAATATAGTCAATTTTGATTTGGTTGGATCTTATAAATATTCAGTAGTTAAAATTCTTTAGAAGATATGACACTATAATCACATTATGAAGTTGTTCTATATACAAGAATCTTTTTTCCTATATAAAGCATTTTAACACTTTCTAGGAACTTCAGTAGGTTTTAGAAGAATTTATGTGCTGTCTTTGTTTTCAGGCAAGTCTAGAAGGGCCAGTGTATTTGTCCCAAAACAAATGTGGCATATATGCTTTTTACTACCTCATGTCTATTATTATTCTGTGATATGCTTGAAACAAATTTTAAAAAATAATTTTAAGTGCTTTTCAAACCTAGAGTTGATTAACAACATGGAATCACTTGCAATAATTTGCACTACACATCAGGAATTTTGAATGCCTGGAATGTTAGTGTTCAGTCCTCCCTGAATTATGTACTCCAGGTCTGGGGTTTTTTTGAAGATTGGAGGACAATACAGTCATTATAGGTCCCCTCCAACTGAACTGTTCTATTTATTCTGTAGTTTTCACCTGCTGAAATAATACCCAGAAGAACTATGTAACTACATTTGGCACAGTTAATGGAAAATCATTTGCCGGTCAGTTTTCTGATGTTGCTTTTGATATAGATCATTCCATATTTTTGTAACAAAAATAATTGTATTGCTGCCAATAATGGTGCTAATCGATATCAAGATATTTTATTCAAATGTGAATAATAACTCTTCAGCAGTAAATGTTCTTAGAACTCTTCTAACTAGATTGTTCACAGTTGCTTCAGTATGATGAGGATAATCAAAACACATGGATCAAGCCTGTCTGTATACTGGAGCAAAAAAGTTCAGCAGTAATTTCTGGACATCACAGAAAAAAATACCTATTAATCAATCTTTGGGGTTTTTTCCATAGAGATGTCTTGCCTAGAAAATTAATTATTAAACTGACATCCATGAATCCTCATAGATATGTGGGCTGCCTGTAAAGGCTGACTGGCCAGGGAGCTGTGGATGTCCAACAGTGACAGGGCAAAAGTGACTGAGATTAGTTTTGAGTATATTCCAAATCAGTGTATTCAAGTGCCGTTGCTAAAAGAAATCTCCACCACTTGTGCCCTGCCATTGCCAGACTTCTGCAGCTCTGCTCCATCATTCAGAGTGAACCATACAGGGAAGATGATCTATGCCAAAAATAAACCAGCTGAAGTCATCAGTTTTAATCTAGAATAGTTTCTGGAGCCTGATCTACTGCACGTAGCACAACAAAAGAGGTTGCAAGGGAGTGGAAAGAAACAAATGAATCTGCAAGACAAAAACTGCTGTGAAAATTCCAGCCTGTATGTACTGCTTCATGAGAGGAAGGAGAACTGGGAGCAAAGGGACAGTTCTGTGTTTATATGCAAGTTAAGGTGTGCTGGTTTGGGCTGGGATAGAGTTAATTTTCTTTACAGGGGCCGGTGTGAGGCTGTGTTTGGGTTTGTGCTGAACACAGGGCTGATAACACAGATGTTTTGTTTTTGCTGAGCTTGCACAGAGCCAAGGCCTTCTCTGGTTTTTGTGAACTACTGGTGAGGGAGCTGGGGGTGTCTGGGAGGGTGGGAGGGGACACAGCCAAGACAGGTGACCCCAAATGACCAAAGGGAGAGTCCAGACCATGGGACATCATACTCAGTGTATGAATTGGATGAAAGAAGGAGAAAAGGGGGTGATGGTGCTCATCTTCCCAAGCCACTGTTACCTGTGATGGGGCCCTGCACTCCTGGAGAAGGCTGAACTCCAGCCTGCCCTTGAGAAACAGTGAATTAATTCTATTTTTCCTTTCCTTCTGTGTGTGTGTCTTTTAATTTCCCTCTTAAATAGTCCTTATCTCAACCCATGAATTTTCTGGCTTCAACCCTTTCCATTTTCTCTCCTGTTCCACTTCTGGGGTTCCAGTGAGCAGCCACCTGGGGCTGGGTTGCTGTCTGGGGTTAAACCACAACAAAAAGTCAGCACATTTAAAATAAACTGCAAATTGGTGTGACAGATATTAATGCAACAGTAAGTAAAAAACAGAAATATTTCTAAATTTTCAAAACATCATTTCATCCAGTCAAGTAATTTAAAAAGAAATATAGTTTCTTGCTCATAAATTAAAGCCAAATTGCTATAAAATGATTTTTATATAATACTGTATCAGACTGGGCTTTCACATAGTCCAATATCCTGTCTTGAAGTGGATGTCTAATGAAAAGTGGGAGAATAAAGGCAGCATATGGTGCATATGTTGATCATTTCCCTAGCACACTGCCCTAATCGGAACACCACCACTTATATGCAGTCAAATCACCAGTATATCAAAAGTATATAATTTTCTTTTCCTTTGAATACAAATATTTGTTATTTGAGACATTCTTCCTCCCCTTGGCAGTGTCATTGACCTAGCAACATTTAAAATAAACTATTAAAATGTGGGGGTTTTCAATGTACAATAAGCAAATGCTCAGCAGATTGCTGCTGTGTGAAAAGTGTGTTCGTTTCTGTGTCATCAGTAAATATTTCTTTTAAGACTTTTACTTAGTCATGAAAAAGTGGGCCAGCTATGCAAAGGTGCTTGAGTCCATCAGATCTGGTGGTATCTTGGCAGGGAAGCCTGAGACGTGACCGAGGAATGTTTGATTCTCTGTGTTCTGAAACCCTGAAAAAAGGGATGACTTTCTCACTTTTGCTAGATTTATATCACTGAAGGAATGGGGAAAAAGACACACTGAACAATTGCTGTCTCTGTTTCCGTTCTCAAGAAAGCAGATTTACCAGGCTGTACAACCTTCACGCTTTTCATCCCATCTCTGCTTAGTCAACTCTTCATCCACCATACAGCAATCAATATATTGATCTATAGCAAAGAAGATTCAGAATTAATTGAAGGAATTTTCATGCTGAAAATGCCTGTCCTTACACAATTAAAACTGAATGTTGAGTATGTTTACAAAATTCAAAAGAAGATACAAGGTATACAGGGATTTTTTTTCTTATTAGTTTTATATTTGAAAACAAGTGTATGAAACGGTTTTTCTGTCTCACCAAAGTCCAGAAAATGTCTAAAATACTGTTCAGTTTAAACTTGAACCTGATTCTCCCAAACCTATTTTATATAGGAATTTTCAGTTGGGCAACTGCCTAGAAAAGTAAGGAACCTTTGGTTGTAAAGGATTGGAAAGTACAACTGTTGATGGACCTTTACCCCATTGTCACAAATTGTAAAGTATTTGCATGTTTTCCTATCTTCTATTCTCTCTTGCAAAGAAAGGGATCCTGAATTAAAGCTGAGTCAGACACATGGCATCTGGGCCTAAATATGGCAAATATGTGCAGAAATGGGCAAATGGAGAGGAATATATGGAATTTTAGCTTAGGTGATATGCAGCACCTTCAAAAGAGTTCCACGATTTTGAGTATTCAAACAGCATTGAAGATACTGTAACTATAGCTAAAACTGAAAAAAAGGAAAAAAAAAAAAAAGAAAAGAACCCCACAAATTTTTATTGATGGTGTATTCTCTTTGTCTTTTTTTCAACTGGATCCTTCTGGGCAGGTAGCTTCTCTGTTAAGTTTGGTGTGCAGTGTCAGTTGTGGAATGTGTATTCTTCTGAGGCAGTAGATGCATTTTTCACAGCTGAACATGCCTTATTGCAGGTGAGTGATATTTGAAATGGGATGCATTCCTTTTAAAATTTACAAGATTTGTAAAATTCTTCTACTCTGTGTTGCCTATGAGCACCTTGAGAAAGACAGCTCAGGATATTCCCCTGCCTGGCCTGAAACAGGAGTGATGGCTGAATAACATCATTAGTATTTTCCTCTTGCCTCTTCTTTTCAACAGCTCCATGAACAATGAATTCCTCCTGGTCAGAGTATTGCCATTTCTGTCATCAAAAAGTATCTTGTTCACTATCTTTCTTAGACTTTCTTTCAAAGAATGACAGGTAATTTCAGCAGCATCACTTCAGTGACAGTTTCTGCTTTAATCACAGAACTCCTATAGTGATGATTCATCTCCTTCATAATTTTGCATTGGCTGAATAGTATTAAGCAATATAAAACAGCTATTGTATAAATGCTCAAGTATGATTTCTGTACAAGCTGGAGGGAAGTAAGCGAAATATCCAATAATCAATTATTTCAAAGTAAGTGTAGCAAGAAAATAATATTTAAAAGAATGCTATCAAGAAATGCAAGTTTTAAATTGACTGAGCTATATATGACTTCATGTTGTTCAACCTAAAAACCTGCTTCAGGATAAAATCTCAGCAGTGGGAGGATTCTCTATGAAACAATTGCTGTAATGCATGAGTAGGGAAAACCAGAACCATGTGGGCATGAACAGTAAATATAATTTAGAATTTTACTGTGGGCACAAGAAATGGCTTGTGGTGTTCCCTGTTGTGATGGTATACAAAACATTATTATGTTGGGGGTGTGTTATTCTAAAGTTTTCTGTAGGTGAGTTTCTATCTTTGTTGACAGAGTTAAAAGTTAAAAATAACTTTTTATCAAAAGCTATTAGGGTTAAACATTTAAACTAATAAGAACCAATGCATTTGGATTTTTAATGGGAATCAGAAGTTAAATTAAGCAATTGTGACCTTTCTAGAGTTCAGTATGTAATTTTATTCAAAGCAGGCATTCTCTAGTCAAAATGTACTGCCAGAAGAAAAACAGTAGGGAAAATCAAACCACCCCTCTCTCTGTGCAGAACCCAGTGTAATTCAAATATAGGCTACACATTTCCCACTGCTAGGGAACCTCTTGATGAAGTCACAGAATAAATTCTAAGGCATTGATACATTATACTGGTTTTCTTCCATGATCATCTTTGGTCAATGACCACACATAAAAATTTATCATAACATTGTCATCTTTCTGTGTGGCTAAACAATTAGATTTGATAGCAGTTTTATTTTCATGTCTTACTTATAAAGTCTTTGAAGAAGATTTTTCTGCTGGATGTGTGTGTACAGCATCTGACATTTACATTCATTTTTCACAAATATTTAATTTTTTTTTCTTTTTAGTTAATATTATTTCATTTGGTAAAAGACATAACGCATTTTTCTAGACCTGCAATTACCTTCACACAGCCCCTTCCCCCAAGATGACTTGGAAGATGCAATTTCTTGCATTTCTAATAAATTTGCATAGATAGAATGCTGAACTTGAAAATGTGTAGAGTCATTGCAGGAAATCAAATGATTGATGGCTGTACGATCTGAATTTCTACATTTTATGTGGAGAATAGATTTCTTTGCTAAGACTTTTGTTCTCTTAGTGGTAAATGTTTTCTTTGTAGGTGTTTAGGGCTTCTTCCATGACTTTTTAAATTTTCTTAAGGTTGTTAAAGAACTAGGTTTCAATTATTTGCAGTAACACCTTTCTTTTTTTAAGTTTTCAGATGATTGTACACTGAGGATCAACTTTACTTCTCCAGTGAGATACAATACAAGGTATATGGACAAAAAATTGGCATTATCATAAGTGGTAAAGCAACGTTTGTAGGACAGGTGTTCTGTTTACTACATTGAGGATTTAGACTGAAAAATAACTCCAGACTTTTTTAAAAAATAGTTGGTGCCTTTAATTTAAACTAAAAATTACAAATCCTCAGTAAATAATCTTGATAATTAAACTATTGCTTTATGTTATGCTAGCATTTTAATATTTGCAAAGTTTTAATCAATTTTCAGGAACTGATTGTCTTTTGTATGTACTGCTGTAGTATGAAAGCTTTCTCTTACAGTTTCAGTGGAATAACGCACACAGAGTTTCTCTCTTTCACGCTTGTTTATGATCTATAAGACATTCCAACTCTGTTTAAGAAGGCTAAAAATTATTTCTCTAAGCTTTCCTTAATATTTATTTTTAGCAAATATCCATATCCTTGTACTATGAACTTAATTAGGTATTTAAAAATATATCCCCATGATTGTTTTTCCTTGTTCATGAATATCTCTCTTTTTGACACCAAAGACTTTTAGTACAAGATTTTAGATGAATAAAACTAGGATTTTCAGACTTTAGAACTGCCTGTGTCTGTAAATATTCCTCCTCACATGGGAGAAATATATGTGGAAGATGTAGCATTTGTAAATCGTTAAAGGAGTCATATTCTTTAGGTTTTGCACCTCAAGAAATGTCTTTGTAAGCAGTCTGCTTACAAAGACATCTAGTCATAATCACATTCAGAGAAGCAAAACAGATTTCAGTGCAGATGTGAGTAGAGTTTTCCAAGGCTTTTATGAGTCTCCTCAGAAGCCAGATAATATTCCCTGGCCACATTTTAGGAAGAGAGATGGCTGCCTTAATTATGAGCATTTACAGCTACTTTCAGATCAAAGATATTAAATGAATGTCTTATTGGTTATTAAAAGAAATAGGAAATGCTCATTAAAATATTTATAATAAGGAAAGCATGATATCCGCAGCTAAATATTTCCCCAAACTGTCTGAGGAGAAACTGGACTCTCAGTACTTTTGTAAAAAGAACCCATTGATATATTCATTGCCTTCCTACTCCATGTGATGAAAATATTTCTGTCTTCAAAGTAATTTTCAATTCATATATTATATACTGAGTATTTCTATTATTATAGTAAATGTCTACTGTTAGGGTGCATTATTACATATATATTGTAATAGAAAGATTATTCATTTTTTCATTAAAATTTGATACTTAAATAAAACAAAGTGCTCCACATTCAGTTCTACTTACCTGTAAAATTCTCCGTTGGAAAGCACAGAATCTATCAAATTTATTTGACACACTGAATGTACCTACCTTACACTGCTTAGTGTAGAAAACACATTCTGAACAGGAAAAATAATTTTTTTAAAGTTTGAATTTGGAAAAGTTTGAATACTGGCAAGTATGTAGCTGCTGACACCATGGGTTGTAACCTGCAGAGCACTGAAACCACACTAAGTTATATAGTGCACATTTCTTTGACTCAGCAAGTTAAAATACAAAAAAATGTCATGACATCAAGCTTTCCTCTTTCTTCTGCCTGGCAGTATGTGTAACTGGTTGAACAGAAAACACTACCTCAGCTTTTCAGTAATTTTTCAGACTAGTATCTGGAGTTGTTTGTTTTGAAATCTGAATATATCCCTTCATAGGCACATAGGCAGGATTTTTTAGTTCACTAGGAGTGATTCTTTTGCCTGAATGAAATTTATATACATGAGGTCAGACGCACGAAGAATAATTTTCTCCAGTACCTTCCTCCTGTAGCTTCTACTTAAGTTAAATATGTATTGAACTAGGCAATATGTATTGTTCTTGTAAGTCTTAAGGAACTTCAGCATATTAGAATAAATGCTGGAGAAGGAATGCATAAATAGCTAGAGAGGAATCCCATAACGTCCAACAAAGGGAAATGCCAAGGCATGAAGGGTAGCCATAAACCAATCAACAAGTACAGGCTGGGGTGGCAGGGAGTAAAGAACATGCATTGTGATTTTTCCCAGTAGAATTCAATGAGTGATAAGAAGCAGTGGAAAAAAATTGAAGTGCAGAAAATTCTACTTCAGCATAAGAGACAAAAGTTTACTGTGAGTTGCTCAAACACCAAAGAGTTTGTCCAGAGATGTTTTTGGGTCTTGTGCTTAGAGACATTCAGAATACAGTACAGAAAACCTTGCCCAATGTGCTTGTGCTTGACCCTTCTTGGAGCAGGGATTTGGAGTAGAAAAACCTCTGGAAATCCCTCCCAACCTCAGGCACTCTGTGACCCTGCGAAGTCACCAGGTGAGCTGCAGGAATTGCATCTGTACAGATTTCTCTAAATGGTTCAGCACTGAATGCTTTGAAAACAGAGATGTGCAACTGGAGGTTGGTCAGCATTTAAAAAAGGAAATACCCAGGAAAATTAATAGTTTTTAATAAAAGACTTTATAGACTTGATAAACACCTTCCAGTTAGCACAGCTTCTTGCATAAGCATGGGAAAGCTTCCCAATAACAACTACATGCCAAAAAAGTTATCAGAAGTCCAAACAAAAAAAAGAGCCTGATTTAATATTTAGGTCTAGAAACTGGACCTCAGTAAGGTGCTCGCATAAAGGCAGAAGGAGAAAAAAGGGAAAAAAGGTGGCTCATTTTCAAAATGAGTTTGAAAAATGCAGTTTCTTCATATGTGATGGCTTCCTCTGTTTTTCCAACATTTCATGGGTTGAAGCCTCCCCAAAACTCTTAATGATAAAAATTGTGCATGGACTAGATTGCTATAGGCTTGTGCTATGCTTACATTCATCAAGATGAATATTAAACAAAGAGAGGTGGAGAATCTTGTGTGCCCTAGATTGGATGAAATGAAACTAAACTACTGGATCTCTCTGTCTTAATAAAGTTATAATCATCACAAATATACACAGATGTATATGCACTCCTTTACACTGCACTTTCATTTAATTCCCTTCCATTTCTCTCTTTACTCCTAAATGAGGAGCAAAAGTAGCCTGTTGTTACTCTGTATTTCTCTTTTAGTCCTAAATTTGTCCAGATTTCAGTTTTGTCTCTGAACTTCAATGCAAGAGCAGATGGAAAACCTAGATGCAAATTTCACATGACCATAGTGATTCATTCACTCCAAGCTGAACATTCACATGGAATTAAATCCTTTCTATACATGGTTTTAAAACAGGTAAAGACACTGTTGTGTTTTATTCTGAGCAACTGGAATTTACCTAGAGGAGCTGAGGCAGCACAGTGAGTCTAGGAAGGCTTCTGTTGCACAAAGAGAGCAGTGTGAGCATCACAAGCAGCAAGTTTGACATTTATTACCTTTCTTGTTCTGTAGTGATACTGTATGTGATTCCTCTCCTGCAGGCCATCACAGGTTGTCACTTCTGGTTGCTGTTGGCTTGGATTTGCTGTGGTCCCACACACTGCTGTTTGCAAAGTCACAAGTTGTGTTGCAGTTTCTGGAAGTGTGTGTCATTCCTGCTTATGAAAGGATTGAGGAGTAAAAATTAAGGCTGTGTAGCTCTCTTTTTCTGCCTGGAAAAATAAGTTTCTACAAAATACAAGATTGTAATTCTTCCTACTGAGTAAGGCTTCGCTGAGTTCTTTTAGCCTGAGTCCTGCAAATGACAGTGTTTAGGTAGCACCATTAATTAGCAGGACAGTCATTTCAGTCCAAGCCTATTTTAACTTTTACACAGCAAGTTACTTAAATCTACTAGTTTTCTTTTCTGACCTGTTATAAGTTATTCTAGTAAAAAAAAAAAAAAAAAAAAAAAAAAATGTGCAGGGTGGTAGAAGTGAAGAAAAAGGCATAAAGTGTATTGGAAAACTACCAAATGTCCCCTGCAAATGGACCCTATTCAGAATCAGTAAGCGTATGATGAGTGAAGTGGTTTTGAATATCGCCTTTAGATTCCATGCTGTTACAAGGCCAGCCCCGAACATGGCAACTCTTATTTCCACACACAGTACCTCTTCACTCTCAATTTAACCCAAAAATCTGATGAACCCATTACTCCATACTTGATTTCATGGAACAAGGAGTAGATATAGTTACAAATGATCAATCACAAGCCGTGAACCAAAGCAGCAAGGCATTAACAATTCACACCATTTCGGTCTACTTGCTCAAGCAGAAGATGTGCCAGCATATTTAATGCACAGCTACTTCGTTCAGTTCAAGAGAGACATGACTCATGCTCATTTTAGGAACTGAGGAGACTTCATAGGTTTTCATGCCTACCAACCACCAAGGGTTAGAGTTTGCACTTCTAAACAATTAACACAACCAGGTGTTCAGTAAAGGGCACAGCAATGGACAGTGTTTTAAATTAGATTTTGCTCAGGTAAAAAACAAACGGAAGAATGACCAGAGGAGTGGTTCCCACAAAAAAAGGCAAGTTGTGTTGTATGAATTTGTAGTGTACAATCAACATCTTGTTCAGCAGAATTGTAACACTGCAGACCCCACAGGCATATGCCGTCAATTTAATGGGATCACTGGAAAAGCAAAGCAGCTGTGAAAGATTGCTTTAAGTACAGCAATCGTGTACTTGTCATTCTGTTCAATGGTGGAAAAATCCAAATTCGGATAGGCATCAGTATTTAAGAAAATGACTGCTAAAGCATCTCTCATAAGTACCTTGGGGACAATAGGATTTGACATGTAGCATATAAACAAAACTACGCAGCAGCTGTTAGATTAGTTTTTGTTTGAGTAAAAACACCCCAATATGATTTAAGCAAGAGAAGAAAATGAATGTTCTCCATCACTCAGTTTCCCTACATAAATTACAATTTTGGACAATGTATGCTAGTTGCCCTGGTCAAGGAACTGCATCACAGTTGCCAAAAATTAGAAATATGGAGCACTGTGAACACTAACCCAATATTATGCCCCCAGTCATATATATACATAAATATATATACAGTGTACAGGGCATATTGAAAGTACCAAAGTAACTTCAGGAAAAGAGCCTTGTCACTAGAACGCACAAAAAGAATTTCTAATATTTTGGTCATATTAAAAGATCTTTGTTTTCCCTAATGGAAAAAAAAAATGTTGATGATTTATTTCTGGTTGTTCTGATACTGTTGTTTGCTTAAAAAAAAATTACCATTTGTTACCTTATTTGCTAAGAGAAATTGATGGAGAAAAGTACTCGGCATAATATAATAAATAATGCTTATAAGAAATAATATCATAAAAATTACATCTGTGCTCCAATAAGGTCATGGGTCTAAGTAAGAAGAAAGTTAACAAACTGAATTTTGGAGGGTTTCCTGTTTAGTGTTTTGCAGTCCACTGGTGATGATTGCAAATTGCCAGAGGGTGAATTTCCCAGTCCTTTACAAGCATTTTTTGTGGGTGCCCTATTGGATTTCATACTTTCTGTCACTCAATTTGAGAAATATTACACTCTTATAATTTTCAGCAAGTTTAAAGACCAGAAAAAGTAAAAAAAAAAAAAAAAAAAAAGTTTCTCTTCCCTTTGCAACAGTGGAATCATACTATTTTCTCCATCAATTTAAAATCCCTGGGTTTTGTTTTAGGGAAAATTTCACATCTCTTTTCTTCAGAGGAGTGTAAAATTACATTGTAAAACAATTATTTTCTTCAAGGAAATTCAATGTTTGTCATGTGATTTACAGTCAAGAAATCAATAAGGGGGAGCATAAAAGCAATAAAGGTGTATTTGCACTATTCAGCTTAGCTGAGGAAAAATGTTCCTTGGGCACTCTCCTTTTATCTATTGCTGATTCCCAGATGTGACCGCTGTAATGGGAAAACTACTCATTAAAAAAGGAAGAAAAAGCAGTTTTGTTCTCATGCAGTATTTAAAATTCTGCATAAAAGTTATTAAGAAAAGGAATTTTCCCTATAATTTGAAGTGTTTTCCATAACTTAAGACTATCTTCCTTTGCTCTCTCACCTCCTGAAAGGCACATCACAAAGAGTTGTTCCTGAAGGTCAGTCCATGCACTTTCCTGCACGGGTTGGGTTCCTAAAAATCTGTCCATGCACTTTCCTGCAAGGGTTGGATTTACCTTCTGCTGCTGTGGTCAACGCTGTTATTGACCTTCCTTGTAGCTCAGGATTTGAAAATGTTTGGTCACTGTAATGGACTGTGGAACACTTCTCAGTAAATTTGCAAATATTTTGGAAATTTTGTCTGCATGTTCTTTTCACCTTGCTTTGCAGATTGTTTTGTGTAAAACCACAATACCAAAGCACTCCTGTGGAGCTGGGAGATATCTTGTGAAGTCATTGTTGATGCTGTTGCAGCAGCCCTCCTGTTAGAGGGCAGAAGTGAGCCAAGACAGACTCCTTGTTCATCACAGCATAAAAAGGGCCCTGGTTTACTCCTCTTCACAGCTCAACCATCCTGACTCCAACCATTCACAGACTGGCTGCAGCAAGATCCTACTGTAGGTTTCCCTTGCAGCCTCTGACTGCAGGTTATTTCCTGCGAACTCTGACTATAGGGATCAGTTTGCAGACTCTGACTGCAGGCTTTTACCCAGCTAGACTGTGACTGCAGGTTCCAACAACAGGCTCCAACTGCACATTCAGACTGACCTCCCAGCAGGCATTCTCCCCCCACGATCCTTCTTCTTCATGATCTTCTCATTCCCTCTCCCTCAAAGTTTCCACCACCTTCATAATTCTCTTCTCCCCAGCTAACCCACTCCCTTTTATCACACTTATCTTTCTTGGATATAGCTGTGACTCATCAGGGTTGAGGCTGTATTGGGTAATTAACACAGCTATTACTTATCAAGGGAAAGGTCACCTATATTCCCTTTATTCCCTTCTACAATACTCCAGTTTTTAAAAGGTATTAGTTTCGACTAAGCCCATCTTTGTTTTAGGTAAGCCACCAAAATGTGTGCAAGTCTGCAAGTAGGTAGCTGTTCAATGGAAACTATTCTTGCATACCTACATCAGTTCCAAATAAGAACAACATAAATGTTCCTAAGATAAGGAGAATTTCTGAACTACTATGATTTTTTTTTTTTTTTTTAATCTCAAGTGTGTTTTATCTTGAGTACCTTCTGGAATCATCACAGAGAATAAAGTTGTGGAATATTTCAGTGGAAGTGTACTCTTCTGAACTGAATGCTCCGGTGTTCTACCTGTATTCCTTTAACTTTCTAGGCACACATTTTTGTACTTTAGTGAATGCTTAATAACATAATACAATTGATATTTTGATTATTATAAAGGAGGTCAAAATAATAAAAAAAAAAAGAAGAAAAAAAGAAAAAAGAATACAAGCACTTTGAGACTATGAATTCAGAAACAATAAGGTTGGGTGTGGAATGAAGTAAATACCTATATGGATAAAGTCAGGTAACGTTTATGGAAATGGTTGTTGCTTATAAAACTTTAGTTGGGTCTGACATTCAGTATTGCTGAGTAATTTGGGTGCTAGGTGTGTCAGAAAGAGGTGACACTTTGAATCTTTAAATTCCAAGCTGTCCCATCAGATCTTGGAACTCTCCCTCTCTGGTCCTGAAGGTCATTACTTTCAGAGAAAGTGGACCAATACTACTGCATTATACTGATGTTAAAATTATTTGTGGTAAAAAAAAATTATTTATGGTAAAACTAAATTATTGTAAGTATTATAACTGCTCTTTCAAATGTAACATTCAATGCCATTATACAAACATTTTTCCACAGCTTTGTTTCTGTCTACTCACATACTCAGAAAATCAGCACTACTTGTCTTGATCTTCATTTCTATGAAGTTTATCCTATGGCAATTATGTTAAAAAGCACTGAATAGAAACCATATCCACTTCAGTTATTTGTAAACCTTCCAAGACATCACCAGGATCCGATTTTCATCCTTTTATCTTGTTTGAACTGGGTAAGACTATAAGTACTCCTCCTCATGTAATATCACATAATATGAAACATAGATTTAATTCTGATGCTTCTCACTGAATTAAATTCACCCCTAGCAGTGTTCCCGGTTAAATCTCATTCATTATCTCACCTAATCTACTTAATTTAATGTCTGACTCCCATAATAAGAAGTGCATTATTAGAATAGTCTGGAAAACTATTAATTCACTTATTGTCAACATGAGATAATTTTTGCTCATGTTCAATTGCATGGCCATATCCTGAGAAATCAGGTTTTAAAAGCAAATATTTAATGGTCTGTTGTATGCGTTCTGGTTTGCGGTCTTTGCTTTGATGACATATTTTCAAAAAATCTTGCAATATTATCCTTAAGGGTAATCATAAGAGTAGGTCAATATGCATATTAACTTGTTCAATGAGTCCTCAGTTTTATTTTGTGAAGTCTGGTCTCCCTCTAGATAAAAGAGAAGTGTACTATATGGAAGCTCTCAGGAGCGTTTATATGAGAATACATACAATTACTGACTAGAAGATCAAATTTTATCATGAAGTGGTGGAAGTCAGAAGACTTGACTTAAACATGATTTTTTAAAAAGTAATGCCTTTCACAAAAATAAACACAGTTTGCTTAAACATGTGCTTAAATAATTCCTAAAATACACTGACTGTAGCAGAGGCAAAATACAGTCTGTTGCATGATGACCTATTTATTTATCCATATGACATGCTCCTTCTTTGTCCAAACATCTCCAGTTCTTAAAGAACTTGCATATGAAAGTTTCTTAACTGAGGCCTTGCCTCAGACTCTGTTCTCACAGATGAGTGAACAGCTATTGAGGCTTAATATTTGCCATACCCTAAACATTACCTATTCTAATAAAATACAGAAAGTGTAATTCATCTCCTCTGTTATTTTCTCTGACAAAATCTGCAGTTCTCTGTTGGTCTTTATGTACCTAGGAAATTCACAATTTATACCCATATTGCTACTGCGAATCTTTATGTCCACAGATTGACAAGACGGGGAAATTATGTATATAGTTTTGTTCACATTGTTCACAGGTATGCTTTGTATAGACTTATTGAATTTTATTTTATATCACATTGGTCGTAAAACCAGATTTTGGTGCCTCCCTTCCCTCCCCTGCCCTGCCTTGAAATGTTACTTAATATTATTTTATTTTGTTGTAAAAGAAAGGCCCATGTATTTTACATAGAAATGTGTGCAGAACACAAGCACCTTAGTAATGCCTGAAGTCAAATTAATAATTCCTCATTTATCTCACATATTGCCATTAGGTCCCTTTGAGAGAATCCTTTCAACCTTTGCAGTGATTTGCAATCTAAGAACAGCAAGGAAAAGATCTTGTGAGCATTGCCATGAATCAATTTTATTTCTCTTTTCATTTGACCTTTCTCATTATTAACCAGCTACACCAAGCAGTTTTATTTGTTAGAAGTTGGTTTTTAGGTGGTGGCAATGAGAAGGTTATACTAAAACAGCTTATGAGAGCATTGGTTCTATTTTATGAACATTACCCGTTATAACATTGTGGGTGTATGTCAGCTCCTCAACGGGAAACTGCGTACAGAAAAAACATGGATCTTGCAATTTTATCAGGACAATGCAAGTGGGTTTCAGCAAGGTTGGTTCCAACTCATCTGTGATAAATGAGAAGATAAGGCAATCAGTGCACACCACGACACGCCGTGCAGCTAGTTAGGCACACTTCAGAGCTACTCAGGTGTGCTCACGGCGCTTATGAGCCTTTCATGGGGGGTGTCTCCACATAAATACATCCTTCATGGTGGTCACTAGAAATGCAGGAGTTGCTTTTCCAAGACTTAACCCAGGTCAGATATAAATAATAGATATTAAGAGTTAGTTCTGATGCCGAGGCTGTGTTAGAGGCTGTATATTTCAGTTGATTCAAAAGAATGCATTTTCTTTTGGTTGTTTGGTGGGGGTTTTTTTTCCCTTTTTCTTTGTTTTTTTCATAGCTCCTCGGCTTGATAGATGCCTGCAAAATGCCATCACACCTTTGTATGGACCTATTTGGGTCTCTAGGAGAGAAGGTTTCAGCCTCTCAGGAGCAAAGATTTACATCCAAGAAGTTCTATTGGCCCTGCAACGATTGCAAAGTCTTACAAACAGGTGAGTTGTCCCACTCTTTAAAAGTCTGATTGTCTGTTTTTGTTTTCAAATGTACTGATTGTATAAAGCCAATGGTTGGCACTGTGTCACAAAGTGGTGTGGCACATACTGGAGAAGCTGCAGTGCCTGTTAGGAGAACGAAATGTTTGTCCTGTAATTGCAGAGACCACAATAGAGGAGTTAATTGTGTCTCTCTGGTGGTGTGGGATGTCATGTGTGGCATTGTTCCTTGTGTGGAAATTCTCTAAAGCCATCAGTTCTCACCGCTGTTCTGCACAGGCAGCTTTTGATCATCTCATAGGTCTTCCTACAGAACTAACTTAAATAATGATTTAGTTGAAACATCTTATAAATAAATAAATAAATAAAACAATTCTAAGTACAGTTGGCATGGCATCATGGAAAACTAAATAAATGTATTTCATATTTTAAAGCATCATTATTTTAATTTCTATACATGTGCTGTCAAACAACGTGCATTTTTAATTTGAAATAGTAGTGGAAAACAGTTACTCATTATCCTGTCTGACAGTTTGGGAGAAATGGGGTGGTATTTTCTATTACTCAAATTTTAGGAAACGTAAGTGGGAAAACACTGATCTTGCTGAGCATAGCAACATAATTTCATTTATATGTTTTGGAATGTATATATTTTTAAGGACTAGGTGAGTACTTCATGAAAATAGGAGACATACAGGTTTTGAAGGCAAAGTATCACCCAGAAATTAAACAGGTAGCAAGGAAGCTGAGATTTAAAACTGCTGCTGGCCCCAGAGTTAAGGATGAATGCAGCAGAGAGAGCAGCTCCCAGGCTGGGGAGGAAGGGGGAGGAGAGGAGCAGGCGGAGTGTCACTGTTTATACAGCACCTCCTGCTGTCAGATCCATACAGAAAAATGAGAATTGACTTGGGAGAGACTGTCCCCCTCCAGAGCTAATAGTGGTAGGCAAGAAGAAGTCAAACAAAACAAAAACAAAACTGAGAAAGTGTGTGGAAGAGAAACAAGCCAAAAAGAAAAAAAAAAGAAAAGCTTGTTTCAGAATGTTTCTGAGGCTGATTATATATTTAATATAGTGATATATTAAAAAGTGGGAAATATCTTTACACATTTTGTTGATAATTCTACCCTTTTAAGATGATGTTGCCTGTCACAAGAGCCACAGAACTGAAATCCATTACTTTCCATTGCCTTAAAACATAATATAAACTCTTAAATAAATACAAAGATATATAATGCATACAAGTACTCAGGAAGTATAATAGCAATTAGTTGAACAAAACAGACAATAGAGTTTCTAAATAGAAATTCATGTGAAAGTAATCTATTGACTACTTTTCACTCTTTCTGTAAAGAATATATAAAGACATTTCAGTGAATTAGCTCATGCTAATCATTTCTCTGGTGATTATCAGTCAATGTTCAGTAGGAAGTTGTTCATGACAAGAAAAATATAACAATTTTAGTAGATTTGAAATCTCTTCTGAAGATAAATGATTCTTTATAATGAAAACCTTGCATATAGATATATGCTTATATAATCAGCTTGGACATTTGTAACTTTTAAGAGTCCAGAATATGAGGATAAATGTCAGTACAGCTATGACAGTCTACAAAAATCTTACTACTAAAATAATTTAATAAACATTTCAAACTGAATTGTGTTTAAATGAAAAATTTACAGCACAACGATGTTAAATGTTTTGTGCAGTTAATGTGCCAAATTCTTGTGTTGAGTTATATTACTTTAAAGATAAGATACAACACATAATTCAGTGTTAAGTGTCTCTCTGTTAATTTTGCAGCCATTTTCTAACTGAAGTTGTGTTAGTACTGAACATAAATGAAGTTATTATAGTAATTGAGGGTTATTTCAGCTGTAGGTATAACAATTCTTCTCACTGTGTCCTTACACTGCTTTGTTTATGTCGACCTTTTTGCCTGAATGACCGAACCAAGTTGGTTTTGTAACGAGCACGTTGTGATGTGATACAAGGTTAGAGGCACATTAATAACGAACCAAGACATTCAGGAGAAATACTCTCACTTTGTCCTCTTGTGCTGAGGCCTGACAGTGCAGTGCTGTGGTGAGACTGCATACAGAATTCACACCAGTGGAACATCCATGACAGGATTAAATAGATTTGCTTGATTTCCATTTGTCACTGTGCTATTTTGATGCCTGAATTATTTCTATTTACTTCATCTTTTCATGTAAATCAAAGAGGAAAACAAATTTTTAAAAAGTTATATTCTTTGATTCAGCATTACTCTGCTAAAGCACTTCAGTCTGTCCACTGAAATCAAGTAGCACATGCAACTGATAATATGCTAATACATGTACTTCTGTTAAATGCATCTGGGCTTCAGTCAAAAATGCATGTATTGAATTTTAAAAAGTGTTGTCTTTATATCACTATTGCTTTTTGCTCCAGAGAAAGGAACAGTGAGGAGCTCCTGCCCCTTTGCTGGAAGGTTTGTAGCCTTCCAGAGCAGACAGGCAGTGTTCTTCAAAGTATTCTATGAAATTAATATAGGCAAAGTAAACCAGGTAAGACTGAGGGATACTTGAGCTTTGGGAACTGGTTTTGCTTTTTCTTTAAATCAGTGAGAGAGTAAAAAAAAAAAAAAAGTACAAACACTATACCACAAAAATCCTCTTTTACTTTCTAATTTCAACTTCATATGTATACAATGTGCTATACAATTTCCTAGAATCTCAGCAAAGCTTAGGTTGACATTTTAACACCATGAATTCCGGGACTGTAAAATGCAGTCTTCTAATGAAAAAAAAATTAAACACCAGCTTGGTTAGAATTATTCTATTAATATTTCAGAGGTCAGTCTTTTGCCTTGTTGTTTTAAACATGCTGTGTAGGCGTCTGTCAGAATTTCTGGGATCCCCAAATACATCGGGGGTTAAAATCAGTTAATTTTATATATAATGTATGCAATTGGAGGAAAGCATGTAAGATTTAATTTTTAATCTTTTTTTCTTTTTTCAAGCCTCTATAATTTCTACTAAAAATAGTTTCAGGGAAAAAAGCCTTGCACAAATAAATGTGAGTGAGCTGTGACACGTAACAATGGAAATAGCAGCATATCTGATGGCTGGGGATGCAGTTAACACTTTCAGAGATGGGGGATGTCCAGCTCATTAGCATTCTTCATCGGTAGTGGTGCTGTTGGTGGGGGTGTTGGAGGAGGAATGCCATTGTGCCGGGTCCCAGTGTTTGGGGACAAACACTGCTGCGGAGGGAACGTGTGAAAAGGCCATAGTACTGACAGTGAATGAGGAAGGCTGTGCTTTCTGTGTGCTTCAAGCAGGGAAGCTGTCATTCACAGGCCTAGCACAGCCAAACAGAGGCCAAAAGAGAGAGCTCAAATACCTTTTAAAATGATATTAATGGTTTTTAAACGTTTTCTTCATTTAGAATTATGCTGTCGGTCTGGCCTGTACTAAATATTATAAATTGTCGTGCACACAGGTAAATAAAAGGATATCTCCTTGCCACAGTGAAAATTTATTGTGGAAAATGCAGGTGTATAAGTATTTGAAAATCTCAAGTTTCTTTTAGTATTTAGGTGTTTTTGAGCATGAGTTACTAACAAGGATTTAGCAAAATTTCAATGTGGTGGTTAACAAACACAGCTGGTCCTAAGGTTTTACTCTGTGTGCTTTCATTTTTACTAGAAGCGTGTTATATGTGGAGAAGAGGGCACTGAGCTGGGATGGGAAGTGACAGGAAACTGTGCTGAATTTTCATTAGCTTGATCTAGCAGAACTTACAGTAATAGTAATTAATCATTTGAACCAGAGCAAATTACATTACATTAAAGTAATGGAGCTAGTATGCAAAATACCCACAAGAAAACAAAAGGGAATAAAATTATTGACTGATTCTATTATTCGCCATTTTGGCTATGGGAAACCAAGCTTAAATGCACTGTTTCAAAGTGAATATCCAACACTTTTTCTAAGCCATATGAATAAAGAATGTAATTCAGGAGGCTTTCCTCATTTTGCTATGCAGATCCACAAAAATATAACTGATTTTTAAAAATTGAAATACTGCCAACAACAGAACAAAGGAAAAAACAAAGTCCATATTTCTTCTATTTTCTTGTGTTGTTCTTTTTAAACTGCTGACTCAATACGCGGTGAGACACAAACAAAAGCTTTGTTCCATAACTTTTTCTTTTGTACTTTATAAGAAACATATTTATTATTACTTTTCAGTTGGTTTTCACAGATTACAGTAATTACATTGTTCTGTAAGAATTTTAATGACTTGTTTTCTTTTCCCCTCATATGAATAAAATACAAACTAGCTTGTAGGTATAATTTTTCAAGGGCTTTGCCTGGCAGAAACTGATAAAATAAAACACTTTAAAAAGTATTTTTAAACTGTATGTTTTTTCTATAATTTCTATACCCATGCTTGTTCACAGCGTTATCAGAAATTTATACCAAATGAACCCTATTTATAATGTTGTTTTCAGAAAATTAGATTATATTATGGGAAACTCAGCATAATAATTATTAGATGTTATTTGAAGGAAACAGGAGCTTCATCAACATTCTTAACTTGATTTCCAATTCAACACAGTTTTGTATTTGTGTTTTTATGGGTTATGAAAGAATATATTAAAATAGCTTGAGTATCACAACCTCTGTTCAGTAACATCCCGCCTTTCTTTTTTGCAGACTTATTTGTTTCCTCTACCTTGAAGCTTCTGTTTTTCAAATTTTATATGACATTGACTCAAGCTGATGAAGAAATGTTAAGTATTTTTATTTCCTTCTTTATAAATCACAGAAAAATAGATTTTTTTTGTCCTTTTGACCTGTGTGGAGGCCACTCAAGAAATAATCCTGTGTTAAAGTGAACTTTGTGCAGAGCAAGATTCCATATGAAAACTATAATATTTCACCCTGGCTTCTTATTAAAATAATATAAAAATAGTGTTTTGGTAATTTTGAAATGAAACAGAAAACTGCCCTCATGATAGTTCAGTGATTCTTAGAATTTTGTACTGTTTATAGATTTGAGTGAGGCTTGAAATTTTTCCCACAGCTGAGCTGCCTTCTAGTTACCAGAAGTATTTTAAGAACCTTAAACTTGTGTCTTTTTCTAAGTGTCATGCGTTGAGCAGGCCTAACATCAGTTAAATGAAGTGAAAATTGCATTCTTGTCTTGATAGAGATGAAAATGGATTTCTGGTCATGAAATAGATGTAGTTGTCACTTTTTTAAAAAGGTGTCAGCAGTTTGCTTCAGCAAGTAAGGTGCCAATTCAGTATGACAGTAAACTTGTGATCTGAGCAATCAATAAAATGCTTCAATAACTTCTGCTTCATTACACTTATAATAAGAGGCTATAGATCTGTGGCACATAAAATGTTGATAAAGAGGCTATGTAGGGACTCAGTGTGACATTTTGTTTTAGTAATACAGTAAGTGCAATGTTGCCATCTAGAGTTTGTGCATAGGTAATTATTCTGAAAGCAAAAGCCCCAGTGAAAAACAAACATTGCTTAGTGGCATGTGTGTCTATCTGTATGGAATAGTTCATTTGCCTCGCCAAAAAATTGTGTAGGACAGGAAAAGGAAGCCAATTTCAATTATTTTTATCCTTTTTCATTAAGTGTTGTGCAAGAACACAATTCTCCTCCATCCCAGCCTAAGACTTAAATGTATCTAAGAAACAATTATCACTTAAATAGATGAAGTTGTTGCCAGCTACTAACAAAAATCATCTCAATGATTTGACACCCTTAAAGGGGATGAAGGAAGCTTTGTAGTCACAGGGAGTTGATGTTGTGATGTTCCACATTCTGACCAAGGGTTCTTCCAGTTGATTTATGTATTGTGAGACCATAAATAGCTCCTGCTGACTTTTCATAAACATACATTGCAGGGGAATTGTTTCTGAGCTATTTATCTTGTAAGAAAATTATTTCGATATGTTAAATAGAGGGGGTTTCACCCTGTTAATATGGATGGCACATGATTAATAGAACCTATGGAGGGACATATTCCATTTTGAATAAGCAAAACTTAATTTAGATCTAGAGAGGCTTTCGCTTCCCTGGGAAACAATTGGAAATCCTAAATTCTTCTGAAAAGTATTTTTAAAAGATATAAAACCAATAGCTCTGTCTAGAAGCATGAAGTATGAGCATATCTAATTCAGTTAACTAAGTGTTTTATTTCAGTAAAAAGAAGAAGTCGTTGAGCTTATTGAAGACTGGGTAATTAAAAACATCTTTGTATAGACAGTTCCAATGTGAATAGCTGCAGATATAGTGTGTTTATTAAGAGAGTGACTAAATAAATCTTTTCCTTTTTATAAGCAGCAAGAATAATACTGCCTCTGGCTTTCCTTTTACTTTGCTATGTAATTTATAAACAATTAGTCTTCTGAGTATCAGAGCCTCATTGTAACTACAGTGGCTACTCATGTGTCATTTTCTGATGAGCTGGTCTGCTAACACTGTCCTGTGCTTCATCAGCATTTAATTGTTCATTTCTTCTGCACAGATAATAAATACAGGAGGGTAAATGGTGGAAATCTGTTTGAAATTGTGTTGAGGAGTTAAATGAATACTCTGAGAATGAAATTTCTGGATTGTTTTTCATCATGAACTTGCATTGTTTTTTCTTTCTCCTTGTTTGAACATCAATGTTTGCTGGAGACATATGGTTCATGCTAAAAAATTACATATTAGTCAAAAGAGAACAGATGGGGGATGACATTCTTTTGCAAATTAGAAATTAAGCGACCGTTTGGGACTAATGAAGTTTTAATTATAGGAGGGTCCAACATCCATGTCCACTGTATTTACCACGCATGTTTGATTAAGCCTCACTTCCCACAAACCTGTTCACCTTTTGAATATGTTCTGCGCTGCTGAGGTGCCTCCTGCATAATCAGGTGAAACCAAATAGGACATGGATTCTTTGCTGATGACAGTGAGAGAAAAAGAAGATGAATTTGTTACTTTCCATTTTATTATCAGTTTTTCCACTGGATTGCCACAAAACGCCTGTGCGAGTAATGTGTCTCTGCACTGCAGTATGAATTTCCGTATTTTTAGCATTTAGAATTCACACACTGGGATGTCTTAATACTTAGTTCAGACTATCTGTCTTTGATGGCATAAAAAATAATTCTGATCAGCTGGAACCAGGTTCTAACAATCAGACAGAGGATTATATTCCTGTATTTTATCTGTCTGAGATAGATATTGGCACACTGAGATTATTTCAGTTAATTCCAGACTACCTATCCTTCTATGGGGATTGTGCAAAGCCAATTTACATTACATTTGCCATGGACTGAGAGTGTATAAATATACC
This sequence comes from Aegithalos caudatus, assembly GCA_013389925.1. Classification (NCBI taxonomy): domain Eukaryota; kingdom Metazoa; phylum Chordata; class Aves; order Passeriformes; family Aegithalidae; genus Aegithalos; species Aegithalos caudatus. The sequence goes on along the minus strand of WEIU01006597.1, from coordinate 86,316 downwards.
CTCAATCACTTCAGTTGACAAAGTTGTTAAACAGAGTAAATTGGGTGTGTGCCTGTGTCTGGGGCCACTAAGAGATTCTGTTGGTATAAGTAGTTTTCTAATAAATTTCTGAGCTTTCAACATTATTCTGTTATTCTCTGCTAAGAAATATGAAATATATATATTAAACAAGGAAAAGAGGTCTTAGTTATATTGTTCATAAATAATCTGTCAATAATCCACACAGACAGCACTGATCCAAGATCAGTTTGAGATGTGTCCTCTTCAAGTTATGTAAGAAAACAGCAAAATGTCCACCCATGTGAAGATGGGATTACATTTGCAGTGTACACACTTACACTGACTGCTACCAACATGTAGGACTGACTTTTTCTTTCCTTTTTGAGAGTTAAATTAAATGCTGCACAGTTTTTAGATCTACTCCTTGAGTTAGTTGTTCTACTAAGATTATTAAAAAGTTGTTAAAATAAAAAGTAGAAGCTCAGTATAGAACTTTATGACAATTCTGAAAATAAATTGTTGCATTTAGCAACTTTGGAAGTAATTACAGAATTCTATTGCTAAAGTCAGTGGAAGTAGTTTTGGCAGATTTGCTCTAAATTACTCAACCACCTACAGGTATTATTGCTGAGATTCTTTTGAAATGAGAATAAATTTTATGGAGTTACAACAGCAGAGTGAAAGGGTGTGTTTGACAGATTCTCTGAGCTGTTTCAACACCCACAGGTATTATTTGTAAGAAAACAATCATGCAGAGTCTTCAGCTGGTTAGAGAGGGCACAGCATTCCATCTTCACCTGACATCCTATCTGTTCTCTCCACATCCCGTGCCCCTGGCCTGCCACCCACTCCTCCCAAAACAATGCTCACCAAGAGAGTTTTGTGTGAATGGACAAGAATATGAATGTTTTTTAAAGGAATCCGAACAGTGAAGAAAACCCATTGTTTGTGGGAGACGAAAAGGATTGAGGTGGGAGAAGAAAAACTGTCTTTAGGATTGATTAGTATTCCTCACTTTCTTTCCTAATTAATCAATGTTATTCTTTAATTGTTAGACCTTCTCAAAGGTAATTATTTACTGGCCTAAAAGCTGAATGTAAGAAAAAAATACCCAAAAAGATGAAAATGAAAGTTTTATTTGCTTTATTTTTCTCTTTTTAGTTTGACTTGTTTCAGACTTACAAAGACTGGTTTGACTTATTTTAACTAAGTCCTGAAATACTCAGCATGGGTTCTTCAAATTGCACAGACTTTACCTAAGTGGGGTTAACAAGAGGACCTTAAGTCTGTAAGAATGAAGCATTGTGATGTTGAGCATTTCTCTAAGATGCTTTTTCATGTTATGATTTTATTTAAATATACTTTTAAAAATATTTATTCCACTATTGCCTAAAAGATCCACAACCCCCAGGCCTGTTTATTGTGCATGCACTGGATTTATTATATGTCACATAACTGTACCTTATAGTGTAATTTTACTGAAATTTAAAAACCTACTATTAAATACTTTAAAATTTGACCATTTTTCGAAAGCGTTTAAACATGTTTGTATTCTTCTTCTTTTTCAAGTCTGCTGTATTTACTATTTTCCTTGATTAATTACTTAAATTCAGTATTAATAACAAAAATACCACCATTTAAAAAATAAGCTATTTTGGTTTTATTTTGACTATATTAGGGATGTAGATAAAAACTGACTTCTCCATTCATGGTGTCTTGCAGTATTCAAGGGCATTTAAATAAATTACTTCTAAACTTTCTTCTCTAGCAAGCAACACTAAATCCATCCTTTTCTTTTTCTTGCTGAATAATTTTTTTCGCAACCCTTACACTAAGGAGTAGAGCAACCACCTTACTTTGTACAACTTCCAACAGTGAAGTGCTGCACTGCCAGACCCTGCTGACTGAAACAAGCATTTTCTTCAGAGCATCCAGAACATGAGAGATTTTTGTTGCCCCATCCCAATCTGATTTATGAGCTGCAGTCTTTTGTCCAGAGTGATAAACATCTGTATCCTGTCAATATTTGGGTGTAGTCACTAGCCTGTATTTATTTTCTAGCTTAATTTTCTCTGCAGATTCTCTTCTTTACAGACACACACACACTGACTTCTTAAATTTTTTTCTTCTACCATTGTAGCAAAGAAACCAGTTGTCAATATTGCACTCTGTGATTTTTTCTGTGAGCCATCTCAGCTGCTTCATCCAGCTGAGTCACCTGAGTCACCCTGTCTATCAAGTCATCATACTCCAGCATCTCATATGCAAAAAACTATTTCTCATAATTTATGGGTAAGTGGGATGCTTTCCCAGTTCATATCTTGTGGTCTTAAAGACAGCAGTTGTTCAAAGTGGAAGTAAAATTCCTTTGGGCTAACCAGCAGTATATGGGCATCATATATCCATAACTTTATAAATTAACTGCAAGTCTGAGTTGGCCTCTTAGTCAAAGTTGCAAACTTTGTTGCAAAACTACTCACTGGTGTAGAAGCTAACTGTTGTTAGCACAGCCTGATGTAACACCAAAGCTTCAGAAGGACCAAACCTCAGTTTGCTTTGCCCATTTGGAGACCCAAATGCTCACCCCTTCCTAGAGCAGAATAGCTGTGTATCTTTTCTCTGTTATGACAAGGGGACATATCCCCAGGATCACTTCTAGCAGAGTCCAGGTGTTGTCTGCTAGAAGGAAAGAGAAATTTTGTCAAAAAATTTTGTCAAAAAAGAGAAATTTTGTCACCAGGATTCTGTCAGCCCTTGTTTGTCCAGGTGGCCCAAAATACAGATGTTCTGGAAGAGATGATGGAGATGTGTTGAGTAGAATACAAACCATGTAAATTGGCATGTCCTACCCTGCTTCCCAGACTGTGCTGGTAGCAGGAGTTTAATGAGAGCACCTGTGGCCTAAAATGTACATAGCTGCATGGTTTTGCATTAAAGTTCACCTGCAATCCATGATCACTACTGATCTTGACACCTTTAAAAATGTAGAAGCCAGAAATGGTAAGTGAAGAAGGAAAAAGTGCTCCCCAGTTAGAAAAAACAAAGAAGTATTCCATGAGCTGCTGCATCCATTCCTCAACAGCACATAGAAGGAAAAATACTCTTGGAGACCTGATAGAACCAGTAACTCTTTAAAAGGCACAAAACTTGGTCTAAGGACTAATTTTTCAGGTTCTGTGAAAGGAGACAATTATCTCACTAAATCTTAAAGAATTTGGACTATGATAATTCCTGCATTACCATTGTTTTGCCCTGCCAAGATTGAAAATAGCACAGACTTTTATGGAAAAAAGTTTTGTGTAGACAACCAAGTGTCTGTTGAATGCTTTTTGGTTAATCCTATCTCCCAAGGTCCAGAAAATTCAATCCCAAAGTCTGTAAAAAGGAAACAGGTCACCAGTGTTGATGGTAGCTGAGATAACTGACAAAAATATTTTTTGATAATTGAGCAAATGCTTTAAGTATTCCAAATAACTGCAAGGAAATTAAAGCTGAGGTAGCTATTGTACTTATCTGCCAGAGGCCCTTATTAAAAGTCCAGATTGAATTAAGGCTTTAAAAAAGAAGAACAACCAGGAGCCATATCATACAACAATTATACTTACTAGATGGAATTTCACCTAAAAATGCAATTGGGGTTTCTACTCCCTGTTTTGCTACAATAAAGCAGTAAAACTTCAGTGCTCCAATGATTAGAAGCTTTCTTCTGATTTTAATTTTAATTTTTTCATGTTGCTTTAATATAAATTCCTTGTTTTTTAAATAGAATTTACTGAAAAAGCTCTTCACTACTTACCTCCTCTCCATATGTTTTTAAAGATCAGTCATATCTCCTTTCAGCCTTTTTTTATTCATAGACTGAACCAAATCTCTTGTGTGAGATGCTCTTTATTGTTTAATCACAGTAGTATTCCTTAGTGCAACTGTTTTTGCTCTTGCTAGAACATGAGAAAAACGTCCACATTATTTCAAGCTATTTAATGACTTGATAGAGTGCCTTCTGGTTTCATGGATATTTTTAATCCCTTTTAAAGCAGAATTTATATTCACTATTTTCTATTGATCCAATGACCTCTCTGCCATTAAAAGATGTGTTAAAATATTTGTTATTGTAAAAATTATCAAAATGTAAAATGAAGAATGTTTTATTGCCCTCAGTATATTAAGTGTTTGAGGCTTACTTTCTAGGTAATACCATGCTATTTTTCATCATTAATTTACAGTGCTACATTACCATACTTATTCTGTATTTTCTAAACAAATTCCTTCCTTTCAATACTTGTATTCCAGGCATAATCTTCCTCTGTGGTTGCTGCTAGAGTGATACAGGGTTTCATTCTTGTAAGTTTTTTTTTTTTCCATTGGTATCATCCACTCTGGGATTTTTACAGGTCACACCCACTTTTTTCTAGTCACACAAGGTTTCAGTAGTTCTTACAATAACTATTAAACCTTTGCAATTAATATCTTCTACAATTTTATCTATTCCTTGGATTGTTAAAACTAGAAGTGAAAATAATGAAAACCTTTTTCTCATTGTCCTATTCTTAGTGTCCTTTATAGCTCCTAAAATGTGAGCAGATAGTAGAGGCTATGAATTTTTTGCATGAATGAGTTTTGGAAGACTGAAGACAATGCGACTCTCCTTTGAAACTCTGGATAAGCTATTTTTTAATACAATAACTATTAGGAATGAAGTTATGTTTATGAAACATCATAAATAAATTAATGAGTGTGGAAATACTTAGAAAAATCTGTTTGATAAAAGGGTCAAGTTTTCATGTCTAGGTACTTCAAAAGCTCAAAATAAAATTCTACTTAAGTGTTCTTCATTCCTTATTTCTTGATTCCTTGTCAGCTTTGCTAAACACAGTCTCTCCTGAATTTACTTACAAAAGTTATCTTCTGTTTTGAAATTTTGTTTTACTTTATGGCACATTTTATTCTATTTAATTTACAAATGTGGATGTATCATAGTACAACAGGGTACTCCAGTTATACTGAAGGGAATGACAGTGTTCTGTTTTGCTGAAATTCCACCTGGTAGGAAATTGAGTGTGCAAGCTGTCACGCTGAGCAGAAGAGTGCAAATTGAAAAGCAATTCTTGTCACTGCTTATTGGGGGCAGAGTTGTTTTCATAAAGTGCTTCTCTGTCCATGGTGGTAGTTACAAATATCTGCTCTCCCAGCCCTTGTCCCTTTTTTTTTTTTTTTTACAGTGAGATGGAAGAACTAAACAGTTTTCCCTCTTCATAAGATGCTGATCTGTTAACACTGCAAAAAGTATTGATTATTGATTCCAGCTATGATGTTCCACTGCAAATGGTAAGGGAGATTCTCAGAACTGATGATCTGGTTAAGAAGATGACCTTAGAAAAAAAGTTTCCAAATCCATTTTTTTGGCTGACTTTGGTGTGAGAAATATTGGTCCCCATCAGCCTTGTGCTGCTTGTTCCCCAGCAGTACCTTGGGCAGATTGGTTCTTCTGGACTGCAGTCACCACTTCAGCCAGGGGAAGGGCTTGGACAATTTGCTGCAAATTAGATGCCCTGAAAACATCCAGTGAAGGAGGTCTGTGAAATCTGAATGTTGAAATTTTAACTCTTTCAGTTTGACTAACTATTTGCCCAACATTTATTACTATATTTAGGATCATGTTTTGTCTCCCCTCCCCCTCTTCCTCTGTGTTTTCTTTAGATAAATATTACCTTTTTTCTTATGTCATATAAACGAAAATTTAGTTTTGAAGATTACTGCAAATGTCACTGAACAATGGACACTACATGGAGGAAAACAACCTGGTGTCAGGAAACATAACAATCAAGGGACTGTTTTCCAATGGCAATAGCATTTACATTTTTCCCAAATGATGTAAGTTTCTATTCGTAGGAAACTTGCCATCTTTTAAGGAAAGGTGCAAATAAAGATGTTTCCAGCCATAATTTATTGTTGAAAACCAGGTTCATGACTTACATAAGATATGGATTTTTTTGAAAGAATTACTGCTGTTGATCTTAAAGAGATATTTTTGCTGTGCTTAGTTTGAAAACTATTTGCAGTATTCCTCTGAGGGATGAAATTTGCTTAAAAGCTGCTTTTCACATACAATTTTAAGAATCAAATGCACATTTAGCTTGGTCTGAAGGTAACATAATTTAATTTTACAGTATGTATTTTCTGTCTGGGGGGGATAAATTTTGGGGGTCCACACTTTTTATCAGTATTGCTTAATTTATCCTTAAATGAAACATCCCACTGTACACAATAAAAATACATTCACGTATCAGGCTTCTGTTCAGCCCTGAACGTTGGACCAGAGTTGTGGCTCCTCTCTGGATGCCAGTCATGGGATGCAGATATCCTGCAACATTCCATGTTTTTCCAGGGCTGGCATCTGGCTGCCCTGTGGATTCCTGAGGCAGTTCTGTGAGCACTGTTATGATTCCTCCAGGTCCACCATGTGATGGAGTTGCAGATTGCACTTGCTCAATGCTACTCTCCTTTTTCCTGTTTTGCTCATAATGGGGAGCCTGTCCTGCTTCTTTGTGGGACAGGGGATTTCTACGTGCTCAAAAACCCTATTTACTCCCTACTAAAAATTAATTTAAAAACCTCAATATTTTAGAGAAAATTTTTGTATCTTTTCTGACAACATGTATTACATGTTTATATTACATGTATTACTTGTTAATGTATTACAGTCAGCCTTTCCAACCCCCTAGATCTCTAAGTTTTTAATTTGGTGCCATACAAATTTGGTTTTAATGCTTGTTTATCAAAAGTAATTTCCCATGTTTAAATATTAGTGGGGACTTTAAGGCCATTCCTGAAGAAGTGCCTGACTAGGGGACAGCTCTACTTATTGATGTTAAAGATGTGAAAATAAATTATGTAGGATAAATAGCATAATTTCTGAAGTAAAAAAAGTGTTAAGTGCTGTTTCCATACAAATGTCTCAAATATCTATGGTAAAAAATTGATTATTTCAAATTATCCAGTTGCTGGTATTTATAACTTCTGTAGCGTGAAATGATGTAAGCTCATATTACATACAGCATGCACTGAAGTCTCGAAAATTTGGATTGAAGTTTAGCTTATGCTTAGGTTTGGATTGTAGAGGGCCATTTCTGAACCTTACTAATTAAAGATGGCAAAATGTTCTGGCTTTTTTCCTAGAAAAATCTTTACAGAATAGATTTGTTTCTAGATAATTGCAGGTGTAGTTAATTTTACTAAATTTTTTCTTTACTAAAATGGTGAAGTTTTCCAAGGCACATCTCACAGCATTTTATCCTACTATTTAAGAATTATTAATTTTGTGTCTTAATAGCAGTCTCAAATTAATATTTGCATAAAATTCTTCAGATCATTTTATTATTTTGTTTAATAGAGTTTTCTTCTTAAGATTACAGCCTTTTCCGTTAAATTGCAAATTATGCAAACAAGTACGCCTACTTAAGTTTGGCAGTCCTGCGTTGCCAAATGACTATTGTTTCACTGTTCATTTCTTCCAAGGATTACTTTTTAAATTAGTGAACTAAAATGAAAAAAGTGCATGTTTCTCTTCTCTTGTTTGTAACCCATAATTTTCCTAAGGCCAATTTAAGGTATATTGTCTTTTAGAATGACATTAAATTAGACCTCAGTCATCTGCTTCCTGTCACTTTCTATTATTTTGTACTTGTTCATCAATCCTTGGGGGAAATCAAAGCCTGTGTGGCTCCCATTTGAATCTGCATAATTCTCAGTGATGGCTGGGTCAGGAGGTGCCTCCCCATGATATTTAAATTTCTACCATAACTGGAGCTATTAACCCTTCCATGACATGGTCATTCTCATAATCTTATTAGTATGTATCAGCTATTCATGAAAGTATTTTCAATGTTAAAACTAATTCTAAATTATGACATTTTGATGTTGGTAAGAATGTCAGTGCAGTTTTATAATGCTTGTATTGTCTTAGTCATGTATGTACCTGTTCTTAGTCCATTCTAACTACAATCGGCAGCAATTTTTGGAAAGATCCTTTAGTCTTTTTCTTCTGTTCTGAAAATAATCTAAATATTAATTTGGTTTCTTAACATGCAAGCTATTTTGCTCCCAGAAGTTAACTTCTGGTTGTATTTAAGTAACACTTGTGAAATTCAGAATAACCAAAGGTGGCTCTGGGGAGCGTGTCCTGTTTGGCAGCTGTGATGACCCTGCAGCAGTGCAGGGATGTAAGAGGAAAGAATGGCCACCACACCACTGCTCACTCCTACCATAATTTCAGGATGATGGAAAGGGCTAGAGGAATCAAATAAAATTATAGATGAGGAGATGAGAACAAGTTATTTTAATGGGAAATCGGATAGGAGACATTGAAAGATAGAAGCATCCTGTTATGCAGGAACCTGGCATGCTAGCAGCTGATCCTTCCCTGAATGATCATACCCACTGAATGCTGGTCTCTGTATTTCCTGTCCTGCCTTAATTTTACAATCTTGGCTTCCACTCTGAGTGCCCAGAAAAGGCTCTTCACAGCTTCTGCAAGTTCTCAGATCTATGATATGCATTGGTTTTATAAGATTCTGCAGTAAGTTCAAATCCTCATTTTGTTAAGTCAAGACAAATTTGTATTAATTTTAAAGTGCATTTTCACTCTTTGGAAATGCAATAAGTGGCGCTGAGGTTTCAAAAGCTCTACCTCCTTCTGTTTCTAGGCAAAATAAATCAGTAATGGGTACGTGGCTAGAAATCCTTCAATCCACCAGATTCTGAATCATACAAATCTGCTGAGAAATTAGCAGATTATTTCCAACCATCAGATAATCCCAGAGATCTCAGTCAAATATCTAAACTCTGTACCATTTTCACCTTTGGCATGGCTCATACCTCATTCAGTGTAGTGGCAGACAGAACCTTTCAGAAAATGGTACTGAATTCCCTCCTGCACACAAAGACCTGGATTCTCCCGTGTGTCTGGGTTGCACTCGGGGGCTGTCAGGGAGATGGTTACAGCTCTCTGATTTTCCACGTAGCCCCAGGCCCCTGCCTTGCTGAAGCCTCTGCCAGCTGGCAGTACTTCCCTAGGGACCATTGCAATGTGGGCTTCAGAGCTCCCTGCACTCTGTCCTTCCCAGTTAAAGCACACAAGGCTGCAAACAGGGTGGGCAGTGAATGACTGACCTACAGGGCCTCTCACAGGGTGGGTACACAGAAAATCATCTCTGGGTTGTGTGGGTAGAACGGTGGAGATTCCAGAGCAGAAAGGAGAAATAGAAAATGTCTATATTTATCAACACACCATTGATGCCTTGAGAAAACTGACCTGGAACAGAGAGTGGACAGAGCTAAGAGAATAAAGCAGATATTTATTGAAAGGCTTTTAAGAATACACCTTGGCAGGACAAGAGCCTGGCCAGGGCTACAGGTGGACACAAAATGGACAAAAAAAGGATGACTGCCCATGAGGTCTCAGACTTTTATAAGTTTTGGTCTATTTGCATATTGGGGTTCAATTGTCCAATTACAGCTTCAGGTTATGAAGTCCCATCCTTCTTGTTTTCTCTCTTTAGTCCACCATTGTTTTTGCTTTTGGGCCTGAAAACTTCTAACCATTGTCCTTGGTCTCCAGCAGGAAAAGAATTTGTTTTGTCTCCCTACCCTGTGAAGAGAACTAACACTTAATAGGAGGCTCACAACTGTACCCCCAGGCAGCACAGAATCTGAAAAACATGGAAGCTAAAATAGAAGAATTGTTTGGATTGTCACTCAACTTTTTTTGAATAATTTTTGGGATTGTCACTCCACTTTTCTCCTGGATTTCTTCTTAGCAGCTGGTACAGTGCTGTGTTTTGAATTTACTGAGAATAACATTGATAACACACTGATGCTGAAGTTGTTGTCAAGTTCCTGCATAATGAGCCCGCTGGTCTCGGGTTCGCAGTCCGAACCCAGGGGGCTGAGGCCACTCCAAAAAGGGTGTCTCGCCAGAGACAGCCTTCTAGGGGCCAGAGCACCCCCTCAGCGGGCAGAGAGCGTCTCAGCAGGGACAGGGCAGCTTTAGTGATTTCTCAGCTCTTATGTGATTTTCAGCTCTAGCATGCCCATGCCTGTGAGACAGTCTCTCTATTGCTCGCCCGGGAAGGAGAGAGAGAGGGTCCGTGTGGCGATTCCACATAAGGCAGCTTTATTGCATGGCACCAGCGAAGGGAGCCAGTGACGGGTACCCCGCGAAGCAATGGATCAGGGGGTTTTTATGGAAAAACCAGGGTGGGAGTGGAAGGGGACAAGCCAATGGTTTACAACAGATCTACATAAATCTCCTGGGGGCTTGTGGGACCTTTCTGTGGTCACCATAACTGGAAAGTTACTTTCTTATCTTGGGGGTCTGGCAGGAGGTGGTGCAATCCCTTTCTTATCTCCTCAGCAGGCCTCTCTCCAAGGCAGGGCTGCTGGGGCTTTGCCCATCCCCACACCTGCAGCCTCTTACAGAGAAGATAAAGGAATCTAATGCTTCATCTGATGGTTTTACCAAAGGGGCTTGGACAAGATCACAGGCATCCTGGCTATTCATGACCTTTTACTTTGAAAGGATCCCACCAACAGCTCCAGATAATGTACCAAAGTCTAAAGGTTTTGTAGAGCTGGATGTGAAACAAAAAATATTATTTTGACAACTCTGATTGGAGATGATTCTTCCATTGTTTTGCTGCCTGATGCAGCTGAAAAATTTCTCATTTTTAGTTCATGAGAGGCTCGTGGGCCCAAGTGTTCTCTGTATCAGTAGATATTGCCACTTGTAGCTACAGCTTCTCAGCATCTGTGGTTATGGCATTTCCAGATGCTTTGAAAGCACTTTCTGGGGTCAACTATATCCATTTTTAAAATAGACTGATTTGTAGATGAATTGAAAGTCTTCTAAGTCCATTGCTTTTTATGTGTATTCAGCAGTTCTAAGGCCCTACTATTCAGATATGCCCGTTTTTTGTTTGTTTGTTTGATTTGCTTTGGGGGGGATTGTTTTAATCTTAATAAATCAAACTTTTTTTTTTTTTTTTTTTTTTTTTTTTTTTTTTTTTTTTTTTTTTTTTTTTTTTTTTTTTGTGGGCTTTTGTTTGTTTTTAATTCAAAAATGCAAGGAGAATTTATGTTAGTCCACCATTTAAAAAAATCAGTCAAGAGTACCTGAATATTCCAAAGTGTCTCACTTTGGAATATTTTGTAATGTGGCAAGCAAAGGCATTTCACAGGAAGTGTACCATGCCTTGCCCAAGGTCTAAGAGGAAGTTTTTGTCATAAGAATTCAACTAATCCCACTCAAATTTCCCAGATTATAAGGTGAAGTATATACATTATGTGATCTGAAGAGAGGTAAATGAAATTGGAAATGTTGAGATCAGCCAGAATGATGTTATATCTTAAGAATATGAAATCTAGTGTAATACAGTGGCTGTTTTAATTAGTTTTGAGAGAAAAGCAAGATGAGATAGTACATGTGTATCCATAGAATTTGCACAGTCTAGAATTATAGTACTGAATATGGCTCAGATATTCTCTTTTTAAAATTCTATCGACTTTTTTTATATAATGTGAGAGTTATACATGTATATATTAATCATCTACGTACAAAGTATATACAAAGACTTGGATAAGTTTTCTGTGTTACTTTTTTTGTGAATACAAATTATTAACTTAATGTGTTTCCAAGACAAGTTCAATAACTGAACTTCCTGGAGATGTGTAAAACCTTTCCAGACAAGTATACAAAAAAAAGATTTGCAGAACAATGGCATCCGTTGTTTTATGGAAATAGGCCAAAGTTTGATAAAGGAATCCTATATTCGCTAAATTTTCCTCATAGAATGTGCAAATGGTCCAAAGTAAAAACCTGTGGCAGAAAATGGATTTGTTTAAACTGCAAGTAGGGGAGATCAGAAATTAAAAATCTTTGTGGTGGCCAAGCCAGGTCTGTTGATGGCAGTGAAACTTGATGGTCTGAATTCAGCCCCTGGATTTGGAATTCCCTGTCTATCAGAGAGTGGATGGCATCACTCTGTACCTGAACTCTAATTTGATATTTTTTCCTCTAAATATCCCTTCACTGCTGGAAATAGGTGTGGGTGGACTGTCAGATTGACATGTTGTGTCTGTTCTAAATTCCTTATCTGATCCTCCCCTGCCTTGTCATCCCTTACCTCCGTGTGTAAAATCCCAACTCTTTGCTTCCACATTCCTTCCATTTTCCTTTCACTAGAAACATATACATATGATAATGAGAATTATAATTGTTAGAAAATGAACTTTTTTTCCAGCTGAATGTTTTGCTATCTTTTCTAAATATACTACAGCCCATTGTTTATTTGTTAATTTATGAATAAAAGTGACAGAAGAGCTAAGAGTTGCCTTATATAGAGTATAAGGAGGTAGGGTTTATTCCCTCAATTTGGAGATTTGTTGACATTTATCATTCTGAGGTAAACTTTTTAAACTAAAAAAAAAGTTCAAAGAATAATTTCAGTTAAAAATGAAATAGAGAGTACATTCTAAAGATAACAAATTTTTAAGAATTACAGTTATTCTATGCCCTTTTCTGATGGCAGTATTCTACTTCATTTGAATTTAACCTTGAGATTATATTCCAGTGCACAGGGATTTATTTTTCTGTTTGATAGAACAACACACACTAATTAAATGGTCATATAAAGAGAAAGTAACTTATTCTATTAAGTGTCATTAGTTTCAGGTCACAAACATCCTTTGTAGAAATTTATTAAAACCTGTATTAAAAAGAAAATCCAACTNTTTTTTCATAATTATTTTGGAAAGAATATATCCATGCCTTCAAAAATTCTGAACTTTACAGTGAGGCTATGTTTGTATTTGTGAGATAGCCTTTACTGCATGTAATTTATGCAAAATTCACCTCCTCCAGAAATCCACCTGTAGTTACAAGTGCAAACTTTAGTTATTTTTAAAGAATTCAACTCCTGTTCAGGTATAAAATAAAATAATTCAAAATATAATGGAGGTATTAAACCTTATAATTATTGTAGTTTCCAATATAATAGAGATGAAGTTGGTTAAAGATTGAGTAGGAGAAAAAAATGGGAACAAATTGAGATGTGTTTTTCTTTAAAGCAAATAGAATTTTTATGTATTATAAGAGACAGAGGTTTTTTGTTTTTTGTTTTAAACAAGTAAAAAGCATAAAAAAACCAAATGTGCCAGCTCTGACATTTCCTGTCTGATGACAACGATGAGATCCAGCCTGTTAGGGCTTAAAATGAATGTCTTGTCTAATTTGTGCTCTTCAAATTTATTTCTTTCCTCCCAACTGTCTCATTTTACCCCACCTGTCACACATCACGCTTTCACACCCCTACCTTACTTTTTCACATTTTACAAGCTTTGCCTTCTGTTTTCCCCCATCTTAAATGTGATCCAGCCTTTTCTCTTTAACTATTCACTTTAGGGTTTTGCCTTTTTGTTTCTTAATTTCCTCATCTGTGTGCTATTTACTCTTTTACCTATTAAATGAATTATATAACTCTTAAGGAAAAACAGAACAGTAAATTTAAATAACATGAAATATAAATAATAAAAATGTTAGTGCTTAAGGGCATTGATACTTCCCTTAAAACAAAACAGTACTCACATGGTGTCTTTAATCATACAATTTAAATAAAACTTTAATGGATTCTCTAAATGTATGTTTAATGTTATGAATGCTTAAGATGTTTATTTGCATTTTGTTAGAATTCTGGTGTTCTCCTTAGAATTTTGTAAATTCTGTACAGCTGAACAACAGCAAAGTTGGAATGAGCACTGATAAGGGGTGTGGAACTTGCAAGTCATTAATTTTTTCACATATTGATTGCTAATATCTGAGATAAGTTGGCTTTTCAAATACTGAATATATCTTATTTATTTTTGATAAATTCATGCTCCTTAAAACAAGTGCTTCCAATGTTCATATGTTGATCATGAGTGGCAAAATATCTCTAGGCATTCTGTAGTATTAATTTTATTAATTACCTTTTGTTTATTAATAGCATTTGTCTCAAAATATCCTATGTCTTTGGGTATCAAGAAATTTTGTTAAAACCTCTAAACTGCCGAAATATAGATAAAAATGCCAGAAATTTAACTCACTAAACCATGATGTCAGTGCTTGATTTGAAATTTGGTTGACTTGCTTGAGGAGATGGCTAAACCATACAGTCTTAATTTTAGCTAGTTATAATTGACAATAATTGACAAGTGAATTTAATTTCTTTTCAACTTGTTGAATTCTTTTGTAGTTCCTTTCATGTCTCTTTATTGCAAACTAAGAAACACTTCTTGATTTACTTTAAGGAGGGCAAGGCTTCTTTCCTGTTTTGATAATCCTGAATTTTATTTTTATGATTTGGTTTTTTTTTAAATATCATTCAACTTTTTCATTTAAGATTGCTAAATACACTCTGCAAAGCTGCCTGTCACACATTAATGTCAGTGACTCTAAGCTATGTTTAAGTTATCCACTGGCATCTAGTAATTATCCAGAACCATGAAACACAAGGCAGGATTCTCTGATGTGTGAAATTTCAATTCTGTATGTATTTCTACAGTCTTAAACTCACCTAGAAAAGAATGTCAGTTTAACTTTTGGCATTACATCTTTTAAGGTTTTTGGTTTGTTTTGGGCTTTTTCCTCACAGGTCCTCTAAAGCTGAAAGCATTGTAGCACAAACCAGCTCAAATATAATTCCAAAGGAAATGGTGTGATGGTGACCACACATGTCATGGTGTAAACATGTTTATGGCTGCCACTGCTGAAACCTCTTTCAAAATTAACTCTGATTTCTTTCATGCTGTCCACTGAAAGGCATCTTATTAAAACTTTTAAACAATATCAGAATTAGTCATAATATTGTGATTAATTTTGCTGGTACAGGTTTTAAACAATGGAAACTCCAAGACAAAGAATTTGTCCAAATCATTGATAACTTTCATCTGGTAACACGCTGAAGATGTACAAGAGCAATTCCATAAATGGGCATAATAGGAAACTCTTGCTTACTTCTAAATCTTGTTTTCTGCCCTCTGTTCTGAGATACTGCTTCATATGAAACACATGCACATAGGCACAATGAATTGCTATCAGACAGAAAGTATGTGAATTCTGATACCTTTTTATCAGTTGTACACCAAGAATTCTACTTTTTAAATGATATCCTGCCAGCTTTTTCACAATCCATTAATTCCTGGATCAACATCAGAAGGAATGTCAGAGCCGACTGAAATTCTTGTAAGACACAGATGTCAGGATCAAAAGTCAGAGACATTCTCAGAACAGCAGGGAAGCCTGCTTGTTAGACCTTAATCGTAACAATTAGTATCTGCCATGTGACATTCTCTATACCCTGCCTATATTTCTGTTAACATACAGGCATGGTAAAAAGAGAAAGTATTTACTGGAGCTGGAGACAAAAGTACACGGGTTATTAGTCTTATATCCCTTTTTGCAAACTTTTCTGTGGTATCTTACCCTAAATTGTAAAAAACAAACAAACAAAACAACAACCAAAAAAACCCAAAAAACCAGAATTGCATCAACCTACCTTTAGATTGGACTAATTTTACACTAAAAATTGCAATTCTGTTCTGACTCTATTATGTGAAGTTATTCCTTTAATGCATATGATTAATGACTAAGTAATCTTCAAGGGAAAGGCTGCTGGTACCTAGATTTATCTACACGGTTTGCCTGGTAGAAAAAAACCCACTTGTATTCTTATGGTTAACATTTTGCATAGTTTATAAGTTTCTTGTTGGTTTTAACCATCTTAGCTCTGAATATTTTGCTTTCAGAATAATAGTATGAAATTTTAAAAAATTAATTATCTCTTTTAGTGCATTAGAGTCTGAAATGGTCAGACTCCTTTCTGCTCCTTTGTTGCTTCATGGTTTTGGCATTCTGAATTGAAACAACCATTTCAGGCATATGCAGGTTTGTGGGCCTGTATTTGTAATTCTTCAATTGTGAAGAATTCTTCTTGGCTATAGGCACATCACAAGTTATTTTTGTCTCAATTCTTTATCCTTTTGCTTAACCTTCCTTTAATTATTACATTGATACAGCAGAAGCTGTCAGGCATGCCAACTTCACTTTTCACTCTGTGTAGTGGAGAAGAGAAAGAAAGAAAAGGGAGAAGGAAAGTATCCTGAAAATGAGGAAACAGGATCTTTGGAGTGGTTGGAAGTGTTAATTAATATCAATACTTTATATAATATATACCACATCATAGATATCATACATAAAAATGTTATGTATTAAATACATTCAATATATGTAAATATACTAAATATAACAAGTTGGTCTTAATGGACATGACAAAGTTAAATAAGATACTTCAAGATTCCTAATATTTCCTTTTGCATTAGAGAAAATATAGGGGAAAATGCACTGTGAGGAAACAACAGAATGGCTTAAGGAGCCTCACATCTGATCTAGAAATATGAGAATAGATTTCACCCTCCAGACAGTCTGAAAAGACTTTGTAGTTTTGGCAGGAGAATTCAAAATATATGAACACAAGATTTTGAAGAAGAATTTAATGACTCAAATCAAGCAGCAGAGGGAGAAGAATGAATATTAAATAGTAAGACTGACAATTAGTCAAGTAAAGCAACATTTTCCAGTGCCCCATATCTCTTGAAAGGAGAGGACAGGGTCTAAAATGAAAAGAAATTAGCATTTCAGATAATGATTGCAAAGAGTATGAATGTGAGGAATACCAGGAGATAATGGATTATGCCAGTATCAGGCTATTTAAAATGGGAGAATTAAAATATTTTCAGGGAAAAAAAATTGAAGTATAAATAGATAGACTTGTAAAATACAGAACTGTAACTTCCGTTTGGGGAGATTAGTTCCAATATTGGTCAGAAATTTCAGAAAGCCTCAGAAAGCTTCAGAAAGCCTTCAGAAATTAAGAAGGTGGTGACTGACCATAAGAGAACAAAATAATGGGAGAAGAAGGTATGCTTTTCATTTTTCAATAAAAATCAGACCTGAAAAAAATAAAACAAGGAGAGAGAGTGCTCAAGTACCAGAAATAAATGTGAGGCAAGGTTTGACAAGGAGTTGGAGCTGGAAGAGAAGCAGTGAGATTGGTGTCCTCTTAGTTATCTGTAAAGGAAAACAGCAGCTTTGACCTGAGAACCTGGCCAAATTACAAAAAGGAGGAGAAAATGTATAGTGGGGCTGGTTTTTGCCTTATCAGCACAGAAACAAGAGCTACACTTTGCCCCAGAAATTTTATCCAAATTGCGTTTGGAACACCTGTGTGCTCCAATGGATGTCTCCAAGGATGGAGCCTCCACAACCTCAACAATAAAAAAGTGCTCTGTGAGGTTTAGATGGCACCTCCTGGGTCTCCTTTTGTGCTCACTACCTCTGCTCTTGTCCCTGGGTATTCCTGAAAGGAGCCTGACTATCCTCTAAACCCCTTTGCTGTTTATGTACATTAATAAGCTGCCCCTGAGCCCCTTACCTGGGGTGACCAATTCCAGTTTCCTAGCCTTTCCTTGTCTCTAAATTTAAATTTTAGAGGTGCAAGTGTGCTATGGAGGTGCCTTCTTCATGAATGCTTTCTTCATCAAGCAATGTATGCAAAAAAAATCAACTATTTTATTTGTCTGTATTTCAGTTTAATCCCTGATATCTCATGGATTTTGGACACACATAAGTAGTAATAACACTTTATTCTGATATGCCACATATTTTGCATGTTAATATCTGGGAAGAAAATAGCAGCCTACGGGAAAGCCATTAATCAGAAGCACTAGATGCCAAAGGTAAAAATTTAATGAATTCACTAATGGCTTTTTCTTCTTTTATCCCCGCTGTTATTTAGCTGCTTTCAGTCATCTGCAGTTTCCTCTCTTTTCAGGAGTATTTACACAAATATGCCCAATTTTAGCATTGAGACCATTTAATACTGAACTAGGAGCTACAAACAAGTAATATTCCTGTGTGATTTAACTAGAAAAATAAAATCACTTTTTGGGAGAGAAAACAAAGTCTGCAAGAAGCTGGAAATGAGTGTTATAACTGACCAGGTAGAGCAGGTCTTCAAAACCTATGTGCATTATACTGAAGTTGGTGTCTTGAGGAAACGGGTTTGATCAATCACTCTTTGCTTTCACCAGGTAAGAGAAATTCTACAGCAACTGCTATAAAAATCTGTTTATTTTATATTTTTATTTGAAAGAGGAATTGTCTTCAAACTGTGCATGCGTGTGTAGACAGAAGTTTGTTTTCATTTTATTTCAGTCCAGTTTCAAGTTGTTCAAAAATTGAAAAACTACAAAGAGAGAAAACTTAAGATTTGTTTTGCTTTGTTCTCATTTTAACACATAAAATAAATATCTTCTGAAAATAACTTCAAATTTTCAGATCTAATTAACTAAATTGTAGCTAGTTCTGCACTATCTCAAAGCTCTTAACATGGACAAAGAGAAATGCCTTGAATTTAATGAGGAAGCACAGAAGAGCTTCCAGTGCAACACTGAACAGCTATTTGGATGCCCATTTTGTTGGTAAATCAGGAGCAATGTGTTCTTTACTTAACTTCTTGACTAACTTTTAAAAATTTAAAGAGATCTATCCATGTCTTCTTAAGGAGTTTTAAAGAGGTTTATACATCTTTAAAGATGCTCCATATTGCAGCTTTTCTGACTTGTATTTACATATATGTATGTATGTGTGTGTATTTGTACTCTTTCACTAGAAAGTCCTTCCTCAGCATAATTTACAATATACAGGACACCATCCAGGACCAAATTAGGCTTCTTCTCTCTGAGAATGTCTTTTTTTGCCCTCTTTGAGCTATATAAAAACAAGAGACATTAAAAGCAGCTAAGACTCAAAAAAGCCTGAATTAATTAAGGTCACCTGCGGATTTAAGGCAAATATTCAAGGTAGTTCTGATGTAAGTTCTGTGCTGAGGAAAACCAATTGATTGTTTAATTTCTACTTTTTGAGAAGCATCCTGTTAAAAATGGAACCAAATAGACAATGAACCATGGTACTAATAACAGATTTCAATGTTTTTAAAGACATTGATCTCTAATATTTGTCTGATCCTCAAGAGTTTTGACTTCTGAAACTTCCCTAAAGATGGAAGGGTTCAGACACAATGCATAAGAGAACAGCTGAGTTTACCTTCATGAGCACTAAGAGCACACAGAATTTCAAGAACATTTCATATTAGTTTACTTTTAGCCATAAGTTAGTGCTAAAATGACTTTTTACACTAGAACTGTAGAGGTGGCCAAATCTAAAGAAAATAGTGTCATATTCAACAGCTAGGATAAGAAAGAGATGATCATTGGGAGCCTTACTTATAATTAAGTCTTTCAAAGTAATTAAATGTATTATTAAATGCTATCAGAATCATGACAATGAAATGAGATATTCTTCAGGTACTGACCGCACTGTCACTTACCTCTGACAAATATTTATTCCAGCCCTACTTGTTAATTCCCATCCAACCACAACTCTTCAGTTCCCCTACTTTTCTGGGAAGCTGTGTGGTTTCTGTTGAGAGTAACATTATATTAATTAGCTCTATCTCAGATATTCTGGAGAGTCTGGGTTTTCTGAGGTGACTGTGACTTACTGTCTTCTTCCATATCAGTGTTTGATTAAGTGTCCAAGCCCTGGCCTTGTTGAGCTACTGTTGTCATCTGAGCCTTATTTTTCTTTCTCTCTCCTGCTTTTTAAGTGTTTAGTGCCACTCGGTTTCTGCTCTTCTTTCTTTTGTTTTTATCTATTCCAATTTTGCCTCTAATACTGTCTCTCATTGTTTCCTTTGCTTATTCTATGTATCCTTTAACTCTCTTCTCCTTTTTCTACTACTAAATTTCTTTTATTTTCTTACTCCTTCCCTACCTATTTCAGCTGTTTTCCAGATTTCACAATTTGTGCATGGAACATTCCATTGTTTGTAGAGCATTCCATATGTTTGGGCAATAAATCTGGCACTTACCATACACTGCTTATGACTCTCTAGCTTTGAAGTTGTCAATTAAATCTGTAGAGAATGGTCCTGAGTCTTTGTGCTGTGCTTATGAGGTTGTGAAAGAGGCCTTGAAAGGAGTTCTTATTAAAACAATAAAGTAAAAAAAACCCAAACAACGAACAAACCCACCCACACCCAGAGTTACTTTGGGATGAATAATGCTTGCAATGAGTAATTTGAGAGACCATAGTCCTGGAGTTATGGTATGGATCTTTTGCATGAGAAATACAGGTTGTTAAGAAGAACAGCCAATCAATTAACATTTTAACAAGGGAACATTCAGAAGCTCTGGATATAAAAAGATAGTCTAGAAGAATGTGCACTATAAGTAAATAGGATTTAATTTTTATATCATTGCAAATTATTCTATCTACTGCTTAGATGGCTTTTCTTGCTACAGAAATTAAGCAAATCTTTATGCCAGAAATTAGCATTCAGAAGTTGGTAAGCATTTTCCCTGTATTCATTATTACTTTTTATTATGATAGCCTTCATAATGTGTCAAAGTTAAATACTATGTCTATAACCATGTCAGGCAGAGACTGAAAAATTTTCAGACCTGAGATGTCTTGTGATGTGAATAGTCTTTATCTGAAGTTCCAAAAACCTTCCAGGTGACGCTGACTGGGTCAGTGGAGTGGAAATGTTTGTTTCACTGTCTGAGACAGCAGATCCACCTGCCCATTTGGCTGTGATGTGTTTAGCTTCATTTATATACAAACATCGGAGTAGTGCTACTGAAATTTTTACTGCAAAGGAAGTGAATTATTTTCAAGTCATGTGATAAAAGAGAGACAAGAGGGAGACTTCTGAAGGCTCACTCCAACTGCTTTATAATAAAATATGAATTACACCTTGGCTGCAGTACCTGGGTCATAAACTGCTGGCCATTCTTCTGCTGCTGGGAGGGCAGAGAAGTAACTCTCATCATTCATTTAATGGATAAAATACAGCCAAAGTGGTTTTCAGAAGAAGGCATTACTCATACATGTGTTAAAGTCCACCTACTCTCAGTGGCCATGAAACCACTACATGGAGACTTTGCCACAATTACAAAAGAATAAAAAGAAAAATAACACTACAAGTCATTGAGCTCTATGAGGGCCTGGATAGGCAGAGCCTTGCCTCTCATGTTCCAGTTTGATTACCAGGGACAGTTTAAGAGTTTGCTAGACACCATAAGTGGAAATCTTCACTGAGGATACTGAACATAAGTATTTTAAACACAATTTATACTTAGAAACTCAGATGAGATTTCTGGAGGGAAGGGTTCTAGGACAGGTTAGTGAGAGGATAACCTAAACCAGCCCAATCTTAAGCTTAGTTCTCAGAATGGAGAGTTCAGCAATAGTTCTGCTGTGGGTAGGCATTTGGAATCTTGACTGCTCCATTCAACTGAGTTATTTACCTAATTGTCTAAAATATACTTATTTATGCCAATTCTTCTGCAGGGGTCAGAATTTCTCTTATAAAAAGTTTTACCCAGCTCAGTCCAGTGTGGGGTCCAACCCAGAACATCTTATTTTTTGAGTCAGGGGTCATATAAATGCTAGAAATGAAAAGGTGTATCTAAAAGTATGCTATATTTTGCCTGTGCAAAGATACAGATTGTTCATATTCTATTTAAAGATAAAACTTTTTCTATGATAAAACCGTATCTTCAGTGTCATTAGATATAAAATCAGAATTATGTTCTAAAATGTTTTTCAAGGTGGTGCTAGGAGAGAAACAAAGAAAATATTGAGACCTTTGAAACTGGAGAGAATTACAAATGTCTTCACAACTGCAATACACCTGGTGACTATGTTAACTGCCAGCATTTGCTACCTTCCTCTCCCATTTCTTTCAGTGGTGGAATGGGTATCCAATAACACTTAAGGTCTTTTGTGTCCATACATTCTGGGATGACTATTTTTTTTATTCATTTAAACAAGAACAAAACAAACAAACAACAACAACAAAAAACCTCAAACCACAGACAGAAAAAAAAAAAAACCCTCAAAAACCAAACAAAAAACCCCAAACCCCCAAAAGAAAAAAAAAAAATCAATCCCAAAACTTGAAGCAAGCATGAAAGCAATGATGCATTTTCATTAAGTGATTCAAGATGGTAACAGAGAAATTAGTTTATCTTTTAGGCTAAACTAGGAATGAAGGACTGAAGAAATGGCATTAATATACAGGAAGTAGAGGATTTTATTGCCCATGAGTTAGACAAAGTGTCCCATATTACAGAAGCAAATACTGGCTCATTCTAAGTTAATACTTGTTCATTTATTTTTATAACATCTTATTACATGAAGTTACTGAAAAGTATTGTCTTTTTTTCCAAACCTGGCTTCTTTCTACCCTCACATGACAGCATTTACAACTGTGCTGTTTTAATTTCTGTTTTCACCAGTGTAGTTGCCCTGAGAAATGGAAAATCCCCCCCAAAGGCCATACCTGTTTGAACAACACACCTTTGTGATTGGGAACCTTTTATTTTCTCTCTCCTTCACAACCTATCTAAAACCACATTTATTTAATTAAACAGTTTTGCTTTAGTCTCTTCAGAAAAGATGCTTAACATCACAGACCCTCAGTTTCAGTTTCCTTCTCTTTCTTCTAATGCTTTTTCACTTTTTCAAGTCAGTCATCAATTTATTCCATATTTTATGCCTGCATGCAATTCAGACAATTGACAATACACCTGAGCTTTCATGTCTAAGGCACTTACTTCACACCAATGTAATGACAATAATTTCTATCAGGTTTTTCTGTTTTTTCCTGCTGTACTTTGCACAAAACGTGTTTATATGGCACCTTGTCCAAGAGTTTCTAACCACCACCATTTAGATCATTGAGTTCAGTCATTAACCCATCACTGGCAAGTTCACCACCAAATCATGTCCCCAAATGCCACATCTACACATCTTTAAAACACCTCCAGGGATGGTGACTCAGCTGCTTCCTTGATCAGCCTCTTCCAGTGCTTGGCAATCCTTTAGGTGTTAAATCATGGGAG
>WEIU01006597.1:53255-58255 GCA_013389925.1 Aegithalos caudatus | reverse complement strand
GGGATACTGATTCATTACTAATTGCTATGTGCTTGAACAATCAGATTCTCTCTGCTTAATATCCAATTTTTAGCCTTTTCTTTACCTTCTTTACAATTTTTTCTTGTAATAGGGTAATAAATAGTCTCAGATTGTTGTTCACGGGGGAATTCTAATCTGAATTTTTCTCTGTGATGAGAATTGATAGTATTAAGAAGCAGCACTTAGGAAGTTTGTATAACTGAAATATTTTATCATTTTCCTTTAGTTTTCATAGAGGAAATTATTCACATCAGGCAGGCTTCTGGTCTGAAATGTCTTTAATGACAATTAGTATTTTTCCCATTCAAAGTAAATACATTTTAAAAAGTTCTGCCTCAAGTTTATTTTTCCCCTAAATATTTATGTATCTAAATATCTATGCATGTATATTTCATAAATATCTATGCATCTCATATTATGGAGTTTATGCATTTTTTCCTAGTATTGCTTGGCCACTAAATTAAATACGGTTATTTCACTTAATCATGCAAGATATTTCCTTCTGAAATATCTTATAGGTTGTTATTAATTAATTATTTTTTGTCATACTTACAAATTCAGAAAGACTTTGCATGACTCCAGGAATAGTAAAGTAGTATGCACTTACTAATTCCTTTTTAATTCAGCTTCTATCTTTTCCCTCCATTTACAATATTCTTTTTTTTGCCAAACTGGGACATTTGAAAATCTTCTAGGACAAAAATGCTGAGTAATATTGTTTTCAGTCAGCTTCCACAGCTGTGAAATAAGTACTTTTTTTAAGACAGGAGTTCTTTATGAAGTGTGGTATATTTGAGGTTAAATGTTTGCCATCCTCAAATATTTAACATTTCATCCTCATTGTTTACAAATGTTTATAAGCTACTTCACCCATGTATGTGCTCAGCTATGATGGGTTCATTTTGTCATATTCACTTTATCTTCACTCAGATCGGGTTAATATTTCTCCTGTGCCTTGGGCTGCAGAGTGTCCATGATCTCAAAAGGATCTCAATATCCACAAAATAAATAAAATTAAAGGGGAAAAGGTGTAGCTAGACTTCCTGGAAGGTTCCTTTATTACATGCCTCTCCTGAACACTTCAGAAGGCGAGCTCTCAGTTCAGAGCCCAAACTCAGTCCCTGGCTGGGTTTCTGAGCCCTGAGTTGATCTGCCATTGTCAGCTCTCCTTGGCAGACAGGTTTTTCTCAGAACTCTGATGAGCTGTAAGTCCAGTCTCTATGGTTTTATCCAGAAGAACCATCATGAGTTTTGGGTTTTAACAAGACTTTAAAATTCAGCCTCAATTTTAGTAGCTGCTACTTTTATAAGATTCACTTCTTGTATCTTCTCTGAGTTCCTCAGTGATTATTTTGACCCTCCCCCAGTGATTATATTTCACCGTGCAGGGTCATCTGCTTTCCCTTATATTCAGAATTTCATTACTCTTTAAGAGACAAAAGGAACACCTGGAAATGTAGCTGATTGTGATGCTAAAATCTACTAAAACTTACAGTTTTCAAACCGCCAGTGACCCTTTCGGTGTACTCCACCTGAATCTGTAGCCCCACAGAAGCTGCAAGGCAAGAGAAACGTAACTGGAGAGTAGTAAATTCCCCAGATCCAGAATAAGTGCAGTGGTCTCAACAGAGCCACGCAGGTTTACACAGAGCTGATCAGCTGTGAGCTGCAAATCTGTGTAATAGCTGGGATTTTTCAGTGCAGTCATGATTTTACACTCTGAAACTTTATTGGTGAGCTTCTCCTGTTGGGCTTTCCCTATTGATCTGCCTTCTAAAATATATTGAGTGTTCATCCCAATGTTTTGGTGGGAAAATGTTGATGTTCCTTCTATATTTCTTTATTACTTAAGAAATGCTCTGTAGTCTAAGGAAGTGTTGAAAATATTCTGAAACAAGGATGAAGCTTATTTCCTGTGTGAAGCTGTGCTAATTCCACAGGATGATGCAAAGATCATGGCTTTTTTGTCCAGTTTTATTAGGCTCAACAGAAATTCTGATTTCTGTGTCAGTGTAAAGAATAGATTGTGTCTTGTTTTTTAAATGAAAATGGAATTACTTTAAAATTAGTGAAGCATGTTGTTTTTAAGAAGAGTCCAACCTAGACTATGAATGTTCTTTAAAACACTGAATAGCCTAGCAGATATGAATGTAACTCCCCTGAGTTCCCTTGTAGAATATTAATATTGTTTGCAGGACCTCCAAATTTTATTTTTATATCTCAAAGGTCAGAAATTATTTTAACTGACTGGGCTGGAGGATAAGGGTTCTCACTCTAAGCTTAGCTAGGTGAACAAAAGTAACATTTAAATTCTTTTTTTTCCCCCCAACTCTGAATTGAGATGATTCAGCAACTATGGGTTTATTCTCTTTTAAAGAAAAAGCATGAAATAGTACAGAGACATGTGAAAGTTCACTTATGTGCCCTTGAGTTCCTAAACTGATATTTACTCTGAGAACTTTAGGGATAAATATTAGAGTGGTAATCCTTACACTGTCACAGATAAAGTGCTTGTGTATGTTATTTCCTCTAGTCTTTGGCCATTTTATCTTTGCAAAATGCAAACCATATTTACAAACACTCCCAGAGATCTCAGGATCTAGAGGAAACGTGTGAATTCTCTGCCAGAAGTCCACCCACAA
Source organism: Aegithalos caudatus (assembly GCA_013389925.1). NCBI lineage: Eukaryota > Metazoa > Chordata > Aves > Passeriformes > Aegithalidae > Aegithalos > Aegithalos caudatus. Next base: position 55,592 of record WEIU01006597.1, on the reverse strand, counting down.
AAGTAAAGTGCAGGGCAGGGCTGCACGGAGGTGATGGTGTGGCTTTCCTGGGACAACCAGCAGCCACATCCCTTTTCCCATACATAAATGGCATTTAGCAATAGCTAGAAACAAAAGACCCCTCTCTCCCTCTCTGAATACAGTGACATTCATTCTCAGAGAAGCAGGGGCAGCTTTTTGAAAGCAGACTTCTTCAGTCCAACAATAACACACAATGAGTTATTGACTTGTTTATATATGGAGCTCTTTTCAGTAACTAACTCTGACTCCCCACAGTCTGGACAAATGATTGATTTCGTTGTTAGAAAAAGAGAAAGCTCTTGCACTAAACTCTGTAGTGCAAACTACTTTTTCCCCATTTGTTCCCCCACTGAATAGGACCTTATTAAAATGCACTTTCTAAAAAATACCTGCAGCTGGCCTCTATAAGCATGTTTTGTATATATAAATAAGTAATTTGTCCCACTCTTTTGTATGGTAACAAACCATTGGAAAATCTTGTCAACACAAGATATGAAGGTTGAGTGTCAGAGAATTTTGGTTAAACAGTATTATTTGTATTGATCTGCATAAAAAGTGTAATTGTAAAGGTATTTACAGTAGCAGTGTGCTGTTTGGTTACAAATAATGACTTTTAAAAATTAATAGGGAGGAATTATTTTATTTCTTTTTGGCACCAGTTCTTAAAGTTATATGTATAAACATGTTATTCTGATACTTTTATATCTATGGTGAAATAAACAGATATTTGAATGACTATTAATTCAGCTTTTAACTTTTGCACATATTTGCAATATAGAATTTATAGGAGGGTTTGTGTGCTCAATATGTTAATTCTCCATACACGTATATACACAGAATTTTATTTTAAAGAAAATGAGCCTTATGTCCTCTTTAATTACTATGGGTTATCTTTAATAAGCAATACTTTGTTTCTTTTTAACAAATTTAAATACTAAGGCATATTATATAAAAAGACGCTGCAAATACCCCATAGCTGCATTGCAGGAAGAATTTAATATTGCCAAATATATTAAGGATGCAGAGTTCTACTGAGCCCTGCAATTTGTTGGTTACACATCACAGGCAGTTAGGGACTCATTAAAACATTGCTGAAGGTGTTTTCCAATTCATTTTACTAACAGAGAGAAATTTGATGGGTTAATGGAGCTATTGCCACACCACTGCTGATTCCCCAGGTGCTTTTACTTGTGAAATTGTGTTAGCCATGGCACACGGAATGTAAATGTGACCGTTTTGCTGCAAGTTCACATAAATTCTGTAGAAATTAGAAGATAGAAGGAAGTAAGGTATCATAGGCCTTGTGTACATATGAATATTCTTTGTATTCCTTACAAGATGGAAGTGCTGGTTTTTGGGTTGCATATGTTTCTATGTTTCTATTTCTATAAAGAAAACTGGGAAAGTGCAAATTGGGGATTTCTAATGTTTCTAATGTATCAGCCTTGAATCTTTTGCTATTTTGTTGTTCTATTATAATAACATAATTTTATTATTCTAATTATTTGGGTTTATATTGTCACACATTGATTTTATGAATCCTTTCTAACTTTTGCATATGCATTTCTTTATCTGCATTCTTAATCTTTAATTTGTTTCAACCCCCAAAATATTTTTTCTTATCATACTTACTTCCTTTTTCTTTTTTTTAAATGTATTTTTCCTGATATAATTTAGCTTCATCTTGGAGTGCTAGCGCAGACAGGTCACCAGTTTCCACCTAATTGTCCAGAAAGTGCAATTTAACAAAATTAATGATAGTAACTTGATTTACAATATGATATTCAGATGTTCACTAAGCCTTGCCAGAACCCAGTTAGAATTACCAAAGATTTATTTAAAAATTTGCAAGGGGAAAAATTAACTAAATTTCTCTGCTCTTATCCATTTTCCTATGAACATCAGGTATTAGCATAATTTTTGAGAGAGGCTGAAAAAACTAAGCAAAGAGTATTTTGTATAAAAATTCGCATGTAGAGCAGAAATTTGCTGCAGAAATGAATGCCTGTCTTGTTATCTCTAACTACTATGTATCTGGCTTGGGGGAGCTCAGAGCAGCATCATTTTCAGCTGCTTGTGGAGGCCTGGGGGAGGTAAAGGAAGAGCTATTCTTCTGTGTGGCTTCTGTAGCCTTTTGTGAGGACCCTGAGATGCATTGGGTTTTCCTGTGATCTCAACGCATGCACACTTACAATTGAGAGGTCCCTCCCCCTGTGTGTGTGAGCGTCCTGGGACAGAGCCTCAGCTGCACTGTGCTGGTGGGCCTTTTTACTCTTTTGATGCCTTAAGTTTTAGCTTCCATTTTTTTTTTTTTTT
>WEIU01006597.1:29736-53213 GCA_013389925.1 Aegithalos caudatus | reverse complement strand
GTGTAGTTCTGAGCCTCATATTAAGTGTTAGTCAGCTCTTCACAGGATAGGGAGACAAAACAAATCCTTTTCCTGCTGGAGACAAAGGACAATGGGTACAAGTTTTCAGGCTCAAAAGTACAAACTAAAGTGGGCTGAAGAGAGAAAACAAGAAGGATGGGACTTCATAACCTGAAGCTGTAATTGGACAGTTAATCCTAATATGCAAATGGCCCAGAACTTACAAAAGTGTGAGACCTAGTGACTGCTGGTCCATTTTGTGTCCATTTTGTGTCCATTTTGTGTCCATTTTGTGTCCATTTTGTGTCCACCTTGGATGTAGCCTTGGCCAGGCTCTTGTCCTGCCCAAGGTATATCCTTAAAGGCCTTTTAATAAGTATCTGTTTTATTCTCTTAGCTCTATCTAGTCTCTGTTCCAGGTCAGTCTTCCCAAGGCATCAATTTAACAGAGTGACATGCAAACCTGAACTCCACCCCTTGCCACTAAGGGCATTCAGAAAATCTGGGAACAGCAGCTCTTTGGACCTTTCACGTTTTTGTCTCCTGCAGCTTCTGGTGCTGTGCACAGAATCACATAAGGACAGCCAGATCCTGGTCTTTGGAAGATATTACGCCAATTTGTTGGACAAGTTACACTCATTGGACTAGATAAAAATACATTTTCTATTAAATGCAGCCAACAGTTTAAATGTTATTGAGTAAGTACAGGTCCATCAGTGATACAAGAATAAAAATGAGCATATGCTGAAAAACAGGATACTGTATTTGTGTCTTTCTTTTCCACTAAAGAGAAGTAAGGATGCAGTGCGTGATCGCAAAGGTCTGTGACTGAAATCAACTCTTTTGGCTTAAACTCTTGTTTCATTTTACTTTGAAGATGTTTTACTTTATTTTCACTTATGCATGGAAGTGCAGGTCTTTGTGCTCTGAAATCCTTAAAAGTGGCCTTAGAATTTGTCATAGGAAAGCTCTTAGATCTTTTGCAAGTGCCCAAGCATTTTCTCATATTTAGAATCAGATTTTTAGCAATGTTTTGAGTCAAATGAAAGGCATGTCCCATATAGCTTTGCCATCTCTTAGCTAGTGCCAGAAGAAAGCTTTTCTGTGCTAACAGGAATCATCTTTAACTTTTATATTTGCTTAGAAGCTTACCCATCTGCTCACAGATCTGCTGGTTTCCTTTTGAGCTGTAATTGCCAGTGGGTGTACTGGTGTCAATCAAGTTGGGCACATACAGAGCCCCTCTGCCTTTCTAGAGGTTTCATTTACCACACTTAGATGAATGCTCTGAATTGTTTAAAACTTTGGGAAAGTAGAAATTAAATCCTGGTTTCACTGGAGCCAATAACTGATCATCTCATTCTGATCCTGACTGGCAGGTGTCTTGGGAAGATAAAATCCTGCCACTGTTCAGGGAGGAAAACGCAACTGTGAGGCCAATCCCCACCTTAGGTAGGGCACAAATGCATTTAAACAGAACCCCTCAAGGAGCTGGAAACTGGGAGTTTTAAACAATCCACACAAAACCATTGACTACTCTCAAAAGTAGCATGATCTTCACTTTCTTCTTAACCTCACCTCTACTGCATGTGATTTAGGCATAGCTTTCACCACTTCAAAATAGTGAGCATTGAAAAACATATTTGGGATATGAATTTTTTAGGTTCTTCATTCTGAAAAGTGGTTTTTTTTGTAATTATGTTGCACACCAAGGAACTCTAATATCTTTTAAAAGATATCCATTTCCTATTTGATACCAAAAAGAAGAAGGAATGCACTTAAAAATGCTTATATGAAAATGTACAAGAAAGCGTCATGTTTATATGAAAATGCTTCTTATGGTTTTTTAATGCACATGTCTGTAGCATGTCACTATCATTCTTCAGCTGGAGTTTGCTTTTAGCTTTTAGGGGGAAAAAATCATTAAATAATCTTTCAATGATAACTGAGGAGCTCTGTTTAAAGCCAGAAAAAGTCAGTGAATTATATAAAGCAACTTTGTTAACAGCTTAGACAAAAAAGACCATAAAGACTATATTTGGAGGCCTGAAAAGTTATTTTTTGGCATTGAAGCTCATTGTGACCTCCTTGTAAAAATGGGACAATTTTCTACCACTCTCCTTCTTAATGACCCAGTAAAATAATTGCCAAAAATAATTTCAGGTTACACATTTCTGAATCTTCAGATTTCCATCTTTTTCTGTGGGATATTGTGCTCCACAGATGGAAAGGGTAATTTCTCTGAGAGAGACAGAGAGAGCAAGAGCTGTGCAGGGCAAGAGCAACAACTTCATATTCTCTGTGCCTTCCTTAGGAACACACAGATGTGTCCTGGATTATAGATATGTGACTCTATTTTGACTTTAGTCTCTCCTTGGCTTATGATTCAGTTCTATTAATGAATTTATTGCTGCTTATTGGAAATGACCAAATACCTTGTAAAGCCAGTATTAATATTGGCTGGCAGGGAAAACTTCAGTTCTTATTAAAGTAAATGAATTTATGATTAATTATTACTATTATGAATAATTTTTATAGAACAATTATTTGTATTCTGGAATGTCTCGGAAGATAAGCCTTTGTTCTTTGGAGACAACTATTGCACTTCACCCCCAATTTTATTCTTTGTCTTCCTAGTTCCATATTGACTAGTCTGACATAGACTCTTTAACTTTCTTCTCTTTTCTAGCCTTTTCTGTGTAAAACTATATCAAAGGTTGACTTCCAGCTCAGATTTCCTCCATGAAAAAAATCAAAAATTGAGTGGTGGCATTAAGATCCATACTTAAAAATCACAGATTGACTTTTGCTGTCATCTAACACTGATAAAAAAATAAGTAAAAGCACCTAGGTCCCAGTTCTGTGTAAGAAGCAGTGCAGAACTGCTTATTCTGGCCCCAAACAGAATTTTGGTAATTGCAATTTCATTCTTCCTTCACTGTGCCAGAACAGAAATAAATTTCATGACCCTTTTGCTTGCACATATTTCTCCCTCGTGGCTTCACTGCCTTTATTTTCATGATGAAAATGTAGAGTAAAGATTATGTCCTCTCTTTCCTTCTCCCTCTCAGCCTACTTTCTGCTCATGTGTTTGGAACAAAAGGGATAAAACCAATCAGTGACTGGGTGGGAAGCTTGAAATCAGGTAAAAACTCAATATATTCCAATGTAGTTGCTCTAGTTTTGTTCAGTGCCATCCAACCTCCGGTAGAGGATGGATTCATCCTTCCTTTAGAGAGAACCCTCCTGACTGCAGTGTTTATTTCTCAGATAATCAAAAGGCATTTGAGTATAGGTCATACTTTTAATAAGTTCTGAAACTTTCTAAAGAAAAGGAACTTTTCCTTCAACATTTCTTTATTTTTCTAATATATGATTCCCTTTGCTTGCAAACCTATTTTTAGAAGAGATTTTTCAGCAGAGCAAAATATTTAGCATTCAGTTAAGAATTTAAGTAGCTCTTTGCTTTTGTTAGAACTGTGTTGCTGCTCTAATTGCAAACATTAAACTGTTCTTTTCTTTTAGGGGGAAATGTAGTTTACAGTGTCAAGATTCAGTAAGCTAATCATAAGCTTTTGCAGGAAATATTATAATGGAAAGCTATTAAATCAAGCATTTTTCTTACAATATCTCATGCTGTGAAGTTGTCACCAAATTCTATAAATGAAATATTAATGCAAAATTGATGGCGGTTAAAAGTGAAGAATTATTTCAGAGTAGGTTTCTTGATGGCAAAAAGAAATAAGTCCTTCAGATATGATATTATTAAGAAATACATCTTATCAGAATGCTATCTGTAAATTTATATTAACATTCCATTTCTTGGAATAATTAAAAATATTTTTAAAATTATATCAATATTTCCCTTCTCCACCAATAACTTATAATTGAGATTAGCTTGTCTCAGTAATAATACTTCTCGTTATTTACTAATTTCTAACAAATCAATTTTTTCTTAAATAAGAACAGGCTCACTAAACATCACATGTAGTCTTCAATCCTGATCTCATTACTTTGGTAGAAATTCTAAATTCTCTGCCTGAGGTCAGCATGAATTACTTTTCCAGTTCCATGTGCTTGACTCTTTTTGATTCAGTTTTATCTCTTTCTGCTAAAAGGCATGTACCAAACCAACAAGTTTTTAATGACCCATCACTTATTAGCAGAATTATGGAAGTAGAAGACAAACACCATTTATTATTACCATAACCAAAATATTGCCTGAACCATCCTTGAAACATTTAGAAGGCCATGAAAATAAAAAGAGAGCAATGAAATTTATGTAGATGAAGAGAGAAATATATATTGTGGGCAAAATATGAAAAATGGTTTTGGTTCTAGATTTTCCAATAAATATTCAGTTAATTTAGAGACACCAAATTTTCTCTTTGGAGTTATAAATTGATAACCCACATATGCAAATCCATCTGATTTATTATGATGCTGGGAATTACATGCAAAAGCCATTTAGGTGGTTCACTAACTTGCACAGGGTATTTGAAGTCTCCTCCAAAAGATTTCTGGCACACTAAAAACCATGGAGGTGGTGACAGGTACTGCACCACCCAATGGTACCAGCACCTCCTATGGGTCACACATCTCTTGGAATTCTTTTTGGAAGAATTTTATCACAAAAGGGGTGACTGGAAGAGGCAGCACGGTGAGGTGGTGGAGTCTCTGTCCCTGGAGGTGTTTAAGACAAGGCTGGATGGTCTGGGTGCCACAGTGGTGTTTGGTCAGGGGTTGGACTCGATGACCTCGGAGGTCTTTCCCAGCTTAGCTGATCTGTGACTCTGAGAGTCTGAGCCTGGGCAGGGAGCTGTTCACCTTGGCACCCCTGAGCAGTTTTAACCTGTGACAGCCAGGAGTGGGCAGCGGGAAGGGAGGAGCCCCTCTGAGCAGTGTGAAGTAGGTGCACGGTGCAGGGAACTCACAGTTCTCTGATCCTCTTTGGAATTACAACATCCGTTGCCCAGAGAAAGCTGAGCCTTCATTTTGTCTTTTGAATAACTATGTCAGTTGTCAATATTTCATATGTCCTTCAATATGGATATTAATGTCAATGTAACTTGACATTAGCCTGAATACAAATTCAATAGCATTTCCATTTAAATGATCAAGTTTTACCTTTAAATAGTTCCCATTTTTGTAATTTTTCTAACTCAACAATTTCTTGTAAGTGTAATTTGAACAGAATGCGTTGTACCACACTAGAGGGCATATTAATTATCATACGTATTAAAAAAATATATATCCATAGTTATATTTAATCAATCCCAGATTAGATTTTCATTCACTAGCAACTTAGACATTCAACCAATTCTGTTAATGATTTGTTTTACTGGGATACATGCTTTTTGCATATTAAAGGTTTTTCATTTTAAAAAGTTGCAGAATCTGAACATTTGGACCTATTGTAAATAATTAATTGTGGCACCACCACAATTACTTTTGATTTTTTTTTTCTGGTTTCTGATTACCTACTTAGTAGTATATTTACTTTTTTTTTTACAATAATGCACTCTAGGGACATGAAATTTCATTTCTTTCATTCCTTAGCATTTCTCCTGAGAGATTCTAGAAGCTGAGTGCTGTTAAAGCTGGATTTTGAAACTATTTGGGCACATGAAGATGCAGATAGGTGCATGATGTGATTTTCAAAATTTGGACAGTTTTTCACCCTCTACCAGGAGGGAAAATGCTAGAAACTGGCGGGAATGTCATCATGACTTCACCCATTACTCATTAAGAAAAGTCTTCCCCGTGATCCCTGATGGTGTTTGTTTTGCCTTGTTTAGAAAATAATTGCAGCTGCTGAGCTCTGATCGTGGTATAAATCAATACTGCAGTTGTTGAAGCTTGGCTGATCTGTACCAGCTGAGGATTTGTTTCACTACGTGTAAACTCTTATTGCTGTTCTTAAAATTGCGTGTCTCCTGCCCCTTGTTCAGGTTGCAATTGACAGGTTCAGTGCAAAGTGGCTCAGAGCACTCTCTGATGACATGAGTGGGCTCTGGGTAACAGAGCATTTAAACTGACAGCTGACTTTCCAGAGCCAAACTGAACAGGAAAGGCGTGAATGGATACTGGTGATAACACATGGACTTCATGTATTGACATAACATGAATCCCTGTGCTCCTGTTTGCTGTGGATTTGCAGCAGCATCAGCAGACTTGGAATACCTTGCAGGATTGTCTTGAAACCAGTGCATAATCATCATCATTAGAATCTGTGAAACTGGAAAAATGGGATTATAAATATTTATTGGTGCAGGTACAAGTGACTAGGGCATCCCTCACCTTGGTGAACACAGATTACAGGAGAAAATAGTCTTAGAGTAGCAAGAAAAACAGGCTGCTCTCCTCAGGTAGAGTTTTGCAAGGCTGCAACACACGGGGGACAGCGACTTTTCTCACATGTGTGCCCTCACCCTGTCACATGCCAGCAGAGGATATGTCCCTCCTATATTTTTAATGAGAAAAAAAGTTTATTCTTTGCATGAGCTGGGATTTTTTTGTTGTTTTTTGCTACGTTGTGCTCTTTTACCATTGCTCTCCCAGCTCCTGTACAAGTGTCACTTCCATGATGAGTTTTCCTGGCGAATGAGGAGTAAAATGTGTAGGCTCTCTGTGGCACAATGAAAGCTTGCATTTTTTTTTCAACTTATGCGTACGTAAGCCTTCTTTTGTGAATAAGACTCATAGGGTCAGATAATGTTTAAAGGGAAAGGCTTTATGTCTCTCAGGCCTGCATGTTTCCACATGGATGCTTCTACACACACACAGATTGAATTATGAACAGACCTATTAATGCTGGGATCACAAAAGGTCAAGTTTTGTCTTCTTTTACCTCTATTCAGAATTGCTTTTGAAAGAGGGGAAAAAAGGGATTTGCAGAAAAAAAAAGATTCATGATGAAGAATTTTACAGGTCTTTTTTTTTCTGTCCTTTAGCAACATCTGGGAGTTAGAAAAAAAATTCTTATTATGTAAAATAGTCCAGGGGTATTGTATTACTAGATTTTAATATATCTCCTTTGGGTCATTTGGAGGGTTACCTAATGGAATGACCTGCTACATAAGGAACTAAAAACACCAAAAAGGAACTTTAGGAAAATATTCTTGCTGCTATAATGGAGATGTTTAACTGAAGAAAATTTGTAAAAATATTCCAAGAAAAATGTTAACATGTTGGTCATCTTTTTTGTCTTTTTTTTTTTTTTTTTTTTTTTTTTCCCCAGGAAAATCTTACATTGAAGTTGAACTATTCCTTTAGACTGCTCATTTGAAAAGTGAGTATTTAAACTTTAATATCCACATCCGCATAAAAGCAGATGTTACAAAGTGCTCTGCCAGATCTCATCGCAAGTAATATTTATATTATTTTCACAATTTTTTTTGCTAGAAGAAAATCAAATAATCTTACTGAAGAGTACTGACTGTACTTTCAACATGCAGAGACCTGAAATAACTAATATCTAAAAATATATTCTCCTATATTTTATTCTATATGTTCCACAGAAAATGTGTTTGAGAGAACTGAGGGAAGAGGAGATGTTTTAAGACATTCTGCATTACTTTTAGCACCGTTTTAGGTATGTGTGTTTGCATGTGTACATCAGTGAAAATACTTGCACGAACAAGTATTTAAGTTCACCGCTACTTCCTTTTTGTAATGTTAAAAATGTATTTCTATGTCTGTTTATATTCATAAAAAATGATACAAATCATCCTGAAGAAGAAATATGCACAAGTGATGTAAAATTTTTGAGTGTGACTAAAGCTGGACATTATTCATAGAAATCCATTGAAACCTATTAAAATTAAGGAAATGGATATGATGATAACAAAATAAATGCATTAATAGAAAAGGTGATTCACATTGAAAGAATCACTGACATTATTTTTACAATTTAAGAATTACTCAAAAATCAGTAAAGTCATCTAGGAATTGCTATAGGCTGAAGTAAATTAGATTAATGGAAGGAAGTCAACTTTGATACTGTATAAAATTAGGAAAGAAAGTGATAGCAAAATATTGTAATGCTTTTATATCAACACCACCATCTGAAACTTCCTATTTTTTTCCACAAGAAGCTATAGTAAAAAAAAAAAAAGAAAAAAAAAAAAAGAAAAAGAAGGCTGAAATCTTTGTCTTCAAAAAGAGTACAGATATTTTATTTAAAGCAAAAATGACAAACAGTGGCTCAACTAAGATGAAAATAAAACACCCATGCATAAAATAGATAAACAAGAGGATTTCAACACAAAGCTCATGACTTTTCCTTCTGAGTACTTAATGAAATTCCAGAAGTCACTTTTGCAAGTTCTCTGTGAGTCCTGTTACCTTTGATTTGTGGTAAGGGTCAGTGTCAGAGACTCAGCTGGGCTGGGTTGGGTTGATGACTATGTTGCAATATTCATATTGGTTTTGATATGCAGGAATCTCTATGTTTTGTGTTTTCTTAATTGATATATTTTATTTATAAGGGAATAGAATGATAATGTAGTACTGAGGCAGAATCTGTTCAAGCAGTTGGAAAACACTTCCCTTCAATGTGTGTCACACTGTCCTTTAAAAAAAGAAAAGGCAGAGTAAATAAAACTGAAAAATCTCACGCAATTCAGGACTTCATGGCTGTCTTGCTGGTGTGAATATGTTATTCTGTGTGTACAGACACCCTCTGCAGTGAAATCATGTGACTGCCCACATAATACACAGCTATAACTCCTCAGCTGCCATGCACAATCTATCCCAGCTATTTCTCCTAAGCCATTAAAACTAATGGCATATGTAATCTAATTTTCTTTGAGTTAGATGCACTCATGAGAAATGAATTTAGGAACACAGAGACAGCTGGAGGCCTAAGTTCAAACACTCTGTGGTCGCAGTATTTTGTCTTTGTAAATGCAAAGTTCACATTCCCAAATAAGATACAAAGTTTTACGTTTCCATACTAAAACACAACTCCTCAGTTGTGGCTTAAATGATATAACTGGGGTGTGACTGGTAAAACTGCAATTCTGAAACCTGAAAGTTCTGCAACCAAAATTTTTCAGAGCATTTGGGCTGTTTTTTTGTAAGTTCCCCTCTTCTGAGCATCCTGATGATGTTTGCTCTTTCTGGAGGCCAATTCCATGAGCATTTCTTTGTGGTTTACAAAATTGAACATTATAATGGTGATGATCACACAGTTAACATGATCAGCTACATTTCCCCAAGAATGTAAATTCTAAAGTGTAACTACATGGTTACTGTGTCTGTCAGATATGAACATTTCCTACTGGAAAGGCTTCCTTTATTTTGTTCTAAGAACTTGTAGGGTAAACTTGATATTTGAAAGCATGACAATGATGATTTTTACTGTATTTAGATCTCTTCTATTCTTCCTTGCTCTGAGACATTCTCTTGTTCTTCCAAAATTCATCGAGAATATATATATAGCTCTTATTATAATGAAAATATGGCATGATATCTGTATGAAAATAATAAAAATATTTTAATGAAAACTGCAAGAATATGTACTAAATATCATTAAAGGAATGTATAGCTAATATGTATAACTTCTCTGGAAGTTAAAGAACTGGTTTACTTTTTAATTTGAATTTATGTCATTTTTCTGTGAAAACAGAGAGTGTGAATTAGAAATTCTGGAAGTAATGAATGTGTTTTTTCCAGTTATTAAAGATCATTATAAGTGTATAATTACTGGTGATTTATGTGATTGCCTATAAAATGCAAAATAAAGGGGGAGGAAAACTGTGTTTATTCCTTGCATTTACTACTCTTAATCATGGTTTTGCATACAATCATGGCTTTTTCTCTGGAGGCATAAAAACAGCAATATTTTTATATCTATATTAGAAATTCATTTCTGTATAGAAGTTACACATTTGAATTACGTGTCCTCACCAACCTGGAACAGTAAACTGTTCTGTTAGGTTGTAGCTCTGTAGGTTTGTGAGGAGAAATCTGATAGGTGTGACACCAACTTCAGCTTCTCCTGTAACTACTGCAATTTCACTGCTCAGGTGAGGAGGTTGAGTGATGACTCCAAAGCTCTGAAGTCACCTCCTGAAATCCTGCACACTTTACAGGCAAAGCAGGAACAGATATCTGTAGGTAGAAATCAAAGTATCCCACAATCACAAAACCATTGCAGGATTTGTATCCAGACTATGTTTCAATACTGACATGGTCTCATAACTTGGTTAAAAATACTTGGCTTCTGTTTGGTAACGTCATATACACATCTATGAATTTGGAAGCGAATTTGTTCAAAATTAGGCTGCGTTTCACATCTTTTGGAAGAAGGGTTTAGAGAGGGCTTATAATAGTTTTTAACTTGAAGTTGTTAAAACGTATAAAATTGTCAATTCATTTCACTAATTAGTTTAAAAGCCAGTGGGCAGGAGATATATATATATATACACTTAACCTACTTTTTGAAAATTAAATTCTATGAAATTAAAGAGTACTGCCCCACATATTTTCCCAAGATATTAAAAAGAACTGCTTGAAGTTCTATAGTATTCCTCAAACATCTTAATACATCTGAGAAAATACAGTCTATTAACATATCCTATAATCAACCTTCCTTTGACAGATAGATATTCTAAGAAATTCTTTGACCAATAGCACCTTGGATGTGTGCCTATCCCGTTTAATCAGAGGATAGCTGTGGGAGGGCTAAAATACTTCAGGGTAAATTTTACAAAACAAGGTTTGCTCTGCAGTGCTTAAAAGATTGTTAGATTTCTGCTGTGGAATTTATCAAGCCCACGTGAAGAGAACGGGAGCATTTTTCTGGCTTTACATGATCTTTATAGACAGCATGGAAGCAGTTTTGTAATTTGCTGTCTTAACTTTCAGCTTAGCCTGACTTTTATTCTTTCAGTAGTTTCACTGCTGTAGTGAGAACTCTAAATCTTGCTTCTGTAACTCTCGCATAATGACATAGCTAATCTCTTTGCTTTCTTCAATCTTCCACAGAGAGAAAGTGGGTGAATATCCAACTTTTAGATATTAATTGTTTCCTATGGCAAATTATTGTACTAAGTACTGGGCATTTTTTATACACCCACTGCAAAATTCCTTGTTACCCCTCAGGAAATCAACTTGCCATATGATCTATATCTTCCAGGAAAGCCTAGTACTAAATGCATTTTAGAAAATCTGGTATTATGGCATTTTGCTATATGACAAACTGTAGTTATTTCAGACCTTGTTTTGAAGAAAAAGCTTCATTTCTTGACTCAAGAAGACAACAGGAAGTTTTTTGCAGGTCAGAATGTGGCAGTGTTGTTTGACAGCTGTTTCTGGTGAAGTCTCTAGAAAGCAGGAACTTAGTAGTGAACACTCAGAAAATGGAAATAACCTCCTGATCATAGCACTCTAGCTAAGCTGTAACAGCAAGTGAAAGATTTATTACGAGAGGTCTTTCTCAGAGTTAAGATCAATCACTGCTCAGTTTTTGACTGTTCTTTCATAATCTGGGTTTAAGAAACTTTTCAGAGAATAAGGAAATCTGTGACAGTGTCTATCAGAACAAGCCTGGGAACATCTGAGGAATAGAGTACAGATATTGCAAGTTAAATATCTGGTTATTTTGTTTGCATTATTTATTCAGGTGATTGTGGCACCTACATAGCAACACAGACTGGAAATTAGACTTGTACTGTCATATTTGGATATTTGTTGCAAATAAACACAATCCATAATCAAAGTTTATTCTTTATATATATTCAGAATGAATTGTTGGCTGAAGCTAAAATATTTACCTATCAATATACACATAGGTTCTTATTGTTTATGTTTTCCTGAATGAATCAGTAAGAAAATAAATCTACAATTCTGAAACCTGAAAGTTCTGCAACCAAAATTTTTCAGAGCATTTGGGCTGTTTTTTTGTAAGTTCCCCTCTTCTGAGCATCCTGATGATGTTTGCCCTTTTTAAATTCTGTGTTACAACTGGTTTGAGTGTAGAGTAAATATTGTGACAAAAATTTTAACATTCTCTGTCAAAAGTTTTTCTTTTTATGAGAGGAAGACTTCTAATCTCAAAACTGCACAAGGAGATTACCTGTCAGCAGGTAGCTTCAGCAGGCAGGAAACTTTGGGATTTTTGTTTCTGGGAACATTTAGTCTTCAGAAGACTTGAAGTGATCAATGAGAAAAACCCATCAGGAAACATTTATGATTCTGTTTTGGTTTAGGATTGTAGTCTCTTGAGGTATTTACAATGGGGACATTGTAATGTGCTGAAAAAAAATTCACATTATGGACAAGAATCCAAGATTGAATCAAATGTATTTTACACAAATATCAGCACCACATTTTTGGACTTATTTATGGATCACAAGAGAACCTTGCTATTGACTTTAGTGGGAATAGGGCTTGAATAGCTTTTGTTTAAAATTCACGTACATGTTCATGTTCAATCGCAGTATTTAAATTATATTTTTTCTAAATTTCTTAAAAATATATCCAGTTATAAAAATGTCTTCTATCAGACTTGTATGTTGCAACGTCTCAACATATTGTTTTCAACATGTTTTTTCTCTTAAGAATTTTTGCCTTAGAAAATTAAGAAAACTCCTATATAAGGATTATGCAGGTAGCTAACACCTCACAGGGTCAATTGTTTAATAATAAAAAAAAAGGTGAGTGGGTGGATGAGGAAATGTGAGATGAGTTGCTAAATGATATGCCTATTTATTGGGTTTTGACCTCTGATTTAAGGCTGCTCCTTATGCCACTGTTGTCTGGTTCATAGTTATTTCTTAGTATGTTACAAAACAGATGCAAGGTAAAAAGTTTATTTCACTGTGCATTCCCCTCCCTCTCTCCAGTCCCTAGTAAATTCTTGTCTAACCACTTCCCCAACACAGACACATCTGGCTATTCATCCCAAATCATCCCTGAATCGAGCATTGTGTGTGTGCAGACTGACTCTAATGAGATCATACCTGACCAAACCATTCCAGAGGTGGAGCAGTGTTTGGTGTGGTCAGAAAAGAGGGAGATAAAGGAAGAGCACGGCTCCCAGAGCATTCCTGTCATAAGTGCTGTGCAGCACAACCCCTGTAATCCTCTGGAGCCTGCTCTCACAGGTTGGAGTGTGCTGAAGTGCCAGTGCTTCTCTGGAATGCCAAGACATTAGCTCATGTCTACAGGAATAGGATCCCTGTCAGTTTGAGGAATAAGGTAGTTTGGCCCTGATTTCCATACAAAGCGTCTTCTTTTGCGGGACATTAAAGGATAATTATAGCTACAGGGAGAGGTTTAGGTTAACTCGAAACACACAGAAGCTGCAGAGTTTAGTACCAAACTTCTTAGCTCTACATGTAGCAAGGCCTGCACTTGCTTATCTGGGATTTTCCATCAAGAAGTGGTGTTGTTTCATTAATGTAATTATTGCACTCACTATACATTTTGATTAGCACATCCCTGCAATGCCCTCATTCTCCTCATCAATTACAACTGAAAAGTTAAACTTGGAACATATAGCTGAAAGAATCCAGACCTTCATTTAAAAACGGAGTTCACTTTTTCTGGTTTTATGCAGATACAAATGTGTGTATAGATTTGTGTGTGGTGTACACTTATTTAAAACAACAAAGAAATGGTCTACATCCCACTTTCACAGTTTCCCGTTCTGAAATACATTGGAAGATTGTAAACTGCCCTTCAGGCTTGAATTTTCACTTTATCTAAAGTTATATCTGAAGAATAAACTTTACATGTGGTCTCTGTGCCTGTTTTGGGTTGTGTATTTCTCCTTCTACAGAAAATTGTGCCTTAAACAAGTTTTACTTTAATTTGTTCTATAGGAAGGGATTTAAACACACCATTATGCTCTGGATCAGAGATATTTGAAGAACTGCATGAAGTGTTTAAATTTTCTTCTGAACTAAAAAGTACCTTTAAAAGATCTAGATCTTTGTTGTTCTTGTTCTATGTGGTCATTGATACAGAAAATAATCTGGATCTTTTCTGAATACATTAGGCTCTGTCTAGCAGCAGATGGATTAATTTTATCTAAATTTTCTTCTTCATGGATGCTGTAGGAAAAACAGAGATGTAGAAAAAAAAAATTTTTGTTAGAATGAATATTTGTTTTCCCTCTCTTAAAATAATCCTCTTATTAACTGAAATGATGAAGGTTACAGAGCTCTAGTTATGTGGATTGTTGTGGCAATAATACAGCCATATTTGACCCATGTGCTTTGCTTGAAGCCCTCCCTAAGTCCTCTGCGTGGCTTTCTTAACAGCTCTATCTTCCTTCTGGAGATGTTCCTTTTATCCTTTGGTCTGGGCTGCGGAGGATCCTGGATCAGGGTGGTCCTAAGGCTGAGCACACATCTTTGTTTTCCAGCCAGAGCCCTTTCAGGTCCTGAGATGTGCTTTTCTAAGCCATGGCTAGGGCTGTCTTTTGTGAAGTGATGCAAAATAAAATCACAGGGTGAACACAACTGAAATGTAGTTCCCATTTTGATATGTTTTAAAAGTGAAAAAAAAAAGAAAGGTGCAAAGTGTGAACATGGCATATAAGAAAGGCAGTGCTGTGCACAGCAATAATCCTTATCTATAGAACATCTAAAGGTGTCAGCATTTATAAGCTGACATTTGAAGCTCAGCACTCATACAGAGAAAGCTCCGAATTTGCATTGCCTTTGCATTGCTTCAGTCATTCTGCTTAAAACATCATTATGAAGTTTTTTCACATGAAAAGGAAATCGTGGCTCTGAGCCTAAACTATGAGGCACAGAAGTTAAAACTCGCAAAATATCTGCTGGATTTAAGGCACGTTAGGCTCACTGACCCACTTTAGAATATCTATCTTATAAACAAGAAGCCTCTTTATAATTGCATTTTTTCCATACAGTAGAAAAGAAGAAAGTAGTAGTACTTCGAAAGCGAACTAAATATTAAGAATTTTATTTTAATGCCAAATTTTGCTTTCAATAACAACTTCTATGAAGTTTTCAAACCCATCCTTACTTTTTTTTAATCCAAAAAGTGCTGGAGAAATTCTAGGAGTTTCTCAGACAATGTCTTTGTCTAGCAAAGACTCATGCAGAGGCTCCAGAGAGTGAAGGAGTGGATGCTGCTGGTCCTGCAGCACTCAGTGCAGTTTGGAAGGCTGTGTTTGGCTGGTTCATGTGTGATCTGTGGGCAGAAATCTTATTGTGGTTGGTGAACATCAGGTGTCTTGCTGCTCAGAGGAAAGGAATCCAGTCCCAAGGCTGCAGGGTAAAATGGAGTATGGAAAGTGGGGATGGCTGTTCGCCTTGATGGTACTTCCCTAGATCTAAATGAAAATGTAGATGCAGCCAAATGATTACTGAGAATTAATTGTTTAATTTGCATCCTTAGGTTGCATATATTTTTGCAGGTATATGAAGGTGATGAAGGCACAGGGGAAGAACTTCTCTATTAAAAAGAAAGAACTGGGAAATTATTCTGAGAATCAATCCAGAGCTATTATGAAAAGCACCAAGTATGGGATGACTTTAAATTCAACTATTATCTTTTCCAGAATTAAGTGATTTTAAGTTTTCACTCAGAAAAACCTAATTTTTTTTACAGCTTTGGTTGTTGACCCCCCCCAGGATTTCCACAGGGCTCAAGATTCAGGGCTTGTCACATGGCAATGCCCCTTGCCAGGTAGAGCTGCAGGACCCAGACATCTGAGATCCAGCCACAACACTGATGTGCAGGAGAATCCTCAGAGGAGCAGTGACAATGGAACCAGTCCCTGGTACAAGCTTGCACTGGCATTTCTCCTCTGTAGGTATTCAAGGAGCACAATGGCCTTAGCCCCTCTCAATGTGCCTCTGAGTCAGAGAGCAGCTGATTTATCTCCTGCCATGTTATCTTAGCTCATTCCTGACATAGCCAGCATATTTTGTGGTGAAAACAACATGTAAAAAAATCCCTTTATTCCATCCCTTGTCTGACCAGATGGTCATACAATATCACTTTCTTAATTAATTGGAATTTTGTATCCGGAGGTGAATGTGTTCAGTTTTGAAAATGTTTGTATTTCCTTTTGCCCCTCTTCTGGCAACAGCTTTTACAGTGATAAATTATTTACACATTCATTATAACCATAATACTTTCTTCTTGTATGTGGTAGTTCTGATTGTACTTCTTATTCTGTAGGCAATTCTCATGCAGAGACATCTGTAAACTACAGAGTCAGTCAGATTTTGGCAGTTAAGGCACAAGGTTGGTCAGACTGCAGCTTCTGCATAAATTTCCATATTGTCTTTAATGTCTTTCCTTAGGCATTGTTAGATCAGTAAAATCTGGCTCTCGACAAGCCTGGTAGAATCTACTATGATCTGACCTACTCAGGTATGAATACTGAAAAAGTAGAATTAAATAGATACACTAAAGTCTTAAAATTTGGATCAAATTGCTCTTGAAACACCACAATTCATAAGAGCTAGACAGTGATCATTCTAGCTGTATGCTAAAAATTCAAGCTTCAAAAGCAGTTGATAGAATCTGTCTCCATTCCTGAAGCTCTTTACCAAAAATCTATTTAAGATCATAACAATTTTCACTTCTTCTGGGAGTGTTTTTCAGTGGTGTTCATTTCTGGCAAACCACAAAATTCTGTCCAAAATTAAATTTTAAATTGCATTCAGGACTATACCTATGTTTGAGCATAAATTAGGTATGGATGTCGTTTTTGTCAGTAGTTCTGTTTTATGCTTCTTCAGAATCAGGTGTCTGTGGGAATATTTATTTTGGCCAGGTCAAAATACTAAATGGTTGTCTAACAGACAAAGCCCAGATGAACTGAAAAGTGACATGTGAGACATCCTAAATCAATTATAATAAACAGTATACACTAAAAGAGATCTGTTGGGAGGAGCAAAATAATATAATAATAAGCAAATACTTAAAAGATACTTGAAAGCAGCTTCTTGCTGAATTCAACAAATATGCGATTATATCAGGAAGAAATTGTAGCTGTACTGTTAAAATACTCTGTGATGTCTTAGGCTTTCCATACCTTCACTAGTGAGGATCTTTGTTTCATTTTGTTTGTCTCTTTGTTTTGGTTTATGGAAAAACACTTTACCCAGTCCAGGGTCATACTGTTACAGTGCTTTAATAGCGCAGTTGCTAAGTATTTTCAAAATTCTTTTGGTAAACAATTGTAACATGCCTGACTTCTGTAAATTGTAAATTGAGATAATAATTCTGTAATCTCTAAATTGAGATTAACCACTAAGAGTTCCACCACCAGTGTGTCATATTTATGTCTGCAGTTGACCAACCTTGTGGCACTGCCAACGGCTGAGAGAGCTGGGGTTTTTCAGCCTGGGAAAAAAGGCTTTGGGACTATCAGCAATCAGCCTTTCCAAGGCTGAAGGGAGCTTGGAGGAAAGCTGGAGAGGGACTTTTTACAAGGGCATGTAGTGACAGGAGAAGGGGAAAAGGCTTCAAACTGAAAGACAGTAGGTTTAGGTTAGATATTAGGAAGAAATTCTTTACTGCGAGGATGGTGAGGCACTGGCACAGGTTTCTCAGAGAAGCTGTGGCTGCCTCATCCCTGGATATGTCCAAAATCAGGTTGGATGGGGCTCTGAGCAACCTGGTCTAGCAGGGGAATTGGAACTGGATGATCTTTAAGGTGCCTTCCAGTGCAAACCATACCATGAGTCTATGACTCTATGAAATAAGAACCCCCTGTCTGAGGTGAAATAAGTCCATTTAAGAATCATACCTTTTTATTTGTGAATAGGCTTCCAGGAATTTTACTGTGAAAATGCGTATCTGCCAGATTCCATTAGTTAGGTCCCAGGTTTTTTCTTTTTGTCAATGTTTCACCATTGTTTGGTTTTTGTTGATGTTCTTATTTTTGTAGTAGTTTCCCCTGTGGTGTTTTACTAAGAATTTCACTGGGGAAAGTTTTAAACTTTGCCATTCTTAGTATCAATTCTGCCCTAACAATCCTGTAAAGAGTGGAAGTCTCTTGCAGGCCATTAGTGTCAGGCTTGTTTTAAGTGGATCTGGTCAAAATCATGTTGCATGATGCACAAAACTGTGTGCTGGATTGCTGCCACTGTTGATTTCCAACAGTATCTGGGTTTGCTTGGGCTGGAGATGGTGATGTGAAGAGTCTGCACACTTAGACAAAACTGTTTCACACTGAACAGAAACCAGAGCTTTCAAATGCTTCTCATATCTCAGAGGGCAAAATCATTTGGAGACAATCAAATCCCAAATTACTCTTTTTGGATGGAGAACAGGATGACTACAGAGTATGTCCATGATGTGAAACTGTTAAGGGGTGTTTAGGAGTAAAGATACCCTTCATATAAACACTTTAAGATGCTTTAAGGGACTGTTCATGGTCCTCAGATGCTCAATTCAGAGACCAGAAAGGTGTTGTGCTCAGAATTTTGCTCTGAGATTCCTATATAAACCCCAATGTCTACTAGAAGTACAATCCTCTCCTTGGAAAGATACCTATCACTTTACAGTTTCTGTGTATTAAAGAATCCATCATATTAGTACATACTAATTTAAGAAAAAACAAACTTGCTGCTTTGCTTTTCAAATTACGCCTGATTTGTTCTACGTTTATCTGCTAGATTAAACATTCATTTTTATGGGGAGCCAGTGCTCCACTCAGTCTGTGCAGCCCATGCTTTTTTAGGTGCATGTTCCCACATTTTACAGGAAGAGACTCTAGGGACAGACCCCTTGTTTTTCTTGTTGAAACAACAAGGATTGCTACCTATCAGCCCTTTTGTTCCTGGGATCTGTGAGTTTATTAAGGTTCAAAGGAAAGATTATTTATTTATTTTCTCCACACATAAAAGACACATAAATCAAGTTGTAAAAATAAAGCAGGACCTCTATGATCTTATTTACACTTTGATCTTTTCTTGATGGTTTCTTGAAGTTCATGTCAGCTTCTTTACTGTTCTGCATGTAACACGCATTGTCTTCCCCTCCATGTTTCCTTCCTGCTGTCTTTGTTTTCATCAACATACCCTTGATTTCCCCTCACAGTTTGCTCCAAGTCTTCTTACTTTTGGTAACATTTTAATGCTTGCCATCTTCAGTCCTACATTCACCGGAAAAAGTCGGCCTTGTCAAGTAGGGAGATAAGGAAGCATTGCACAATCCCTCCTCCCACTGGGGAGTTGCTTCTCCTCCCCTTTTATTTCTCCCTTCTCTCCACCTATTTTCCATACCCTTGTTCAGAGTACAATAATGAATTGGACATGCCTGGAGGTTTCAGTGGCCTGCTTGGCACTCAGGTGCTCTTCAGCTCAGCTCTCAACTCCAGTTCAAAGTACCTGAGGGTTGGAGCCCTCTGGCATAAATGCTGGGGGCATTTATGGTTCAAAATTGACACCTTCGTAGTTTATTTTTTATTATTATCAGAATAAAGCTTCAGTGTCCTCCCACTCCAAGGTCCCAAACTTCCAGAGAGGTTGGCTGAGTGCTCTGTCTCTGATTAAATATGATGTCCAGGATTTCCACAGTCCTGGTTTTTTGGCTGCTGTTGGAGACATGGTTGCCATTCCAAATGTTCCAGGTTGTTTGTTTCTTTGTTTGGCTCAAGGATTTCCTGTGCTAGATGTAGATTCGTCTCCTGTTTTTTTTTTTCCTGAATTTATTTTATCACAAATAAAACTTGTGATAAAATAAATACTTGTTTTTTCTTTTAAGCCTTGGACCTCTAAGAATTAATCTGTCAGTCTTGAGGTGGTACTTTTATGCTTTTCCTATGTGTTTTCATTATAATCAGAATAGAATAAATATTTTTGCATGGAAATTATTTTTGCATTGAAATTTATGCTACAATCCTTATTTAAGAGACCATGATGGCTGGTTAGGCTTTCATTCTTGCTAATAGCAATGAAATTCCTCAAGTGTCTGAGCTGTTTATTCCCAATAAAAAGAGAGAATGATGCAAAAAAACTCTTGTTTATCATAAAACCAGTGTGAATAGCCTCAGGCTGGGGTTTATCTCAACCTATAGAGTACAGAAAAATCCACTACTTTAAACTGGGTGACTTCTAAAATATCATTTGTTCTATATGAACTTAAATGGGTGGCTGAAGTAGCTGTTGTGGTTACTGAAATTTAAATTGTCATGCTTCCATTCTCTAACTGGATGGAGGAAAATTCCCTATCCATATTTTTAAATTTGTCTTATACATATATAATATGTAAATTAGTGATTCATCTAAACTTAGAAATATGTTTATAGAAAACCTCAGATTTCAACAATAAAATGCATTTTTTAATATTGCTACAGGCTGGAAAAACAAGATTAGGTAAACAATAAACAAAACTTCAGCTGTTAGGGTATTGTCTTTATCTTTCCATGATCATTACATACTTCAAATATGGATTTGAGCTTTAATATTAATTAATATTGGTAAATTCATAGGTATTGGAATACCAAGACAATTGGCATAACAATGTGGGAGAAATTGTTCAATGTCTCATTAATCTCCAAAATTTAATATCCAATATTTCCCATGAGAATGTGGGTTAATTATTCAAAAAAACAGAAACCTATATATGTTTGTACATATACCCTCCATTCTTGAGCTCAAATGAGAATTGATACTTTATATATTATATAAATTTAATATATTTTTCTACCCCAAAAGCCTTCCCACATTTGTTCTCGATGTGCCTCTGCTGAGTGTGATTAGAAAATTTAATTAAGTGGTAAAATGGGGCGTGAGTAGATAAGATGGGCATGATTACACACATATATTTCTTTTAGTGACAAATAAGTTTAAGTAGTCCCTGTCTTTAAGACTTCATCTACATATTATTTCCCCATTTTCTCTTGTTTTAACTAAAAAAACCCCCGAAATCATCGGTTTTCCAGCCTGATTCATCACATGTCTAAAAGAACAGTGATGAAGGTGAAGATGTGAAGAACAGATTGGAACTTAATATGTGGGTATGTAGAGCAAGAAAGGAGATGAGAGCTTGCACCACCACCGTGGCTGAAGAAACTCAAATTACAAGTAACCATGCTTCGAGAGGGTGTAGTAGTTGCAAAGAAATTGCCTTTCAAGTCAGAAGAGAGTGGCAAAAGGAACAGGAATTAAGACCCAAAGAATCATTCTAGAGGATTTAAGAGAATGATAGAATCATAAAATGTTTTGGGTTGGAAGGGATGTTAAAACTGCTCTTGTTCCACAGCCAGGGACACCATCCTGGGTTGCTCAGAGCCCCATCCAACATGGCCTTGAACACTTCCAAAGATGGGGCACCCAGAGCTCCTCTGGGCAACCTCTGCCAGGGCCTCACCAGCCTCACAGGGAACAATTTCTTCCCAGTATATAATCTAACCCTCCCGTCTCTAGGTTTAAAGCCTCTCCCCCTCTTCAAAATCCCTCTCCAGCTCTCTTACAGCCCCTCTCAAGACTGGAAGGTGCTACAAGATCTCTCTTCTCCAGAAGGCTCCAACACTTCCAGCCTGTCTCCCGCCCTCCCAACGCTGCGGGCCCAGAGCCGGGTGCGGTGTCACAAGGGCAGGGCGCAGGGACTGTCCCCGTTAGCGCTGGGACATCGCAGCGCGGGCGGGCGCTGGCGCTGGAGGCAGGGCGAGTTCTGCCGGGGAAACACGGTGTGGGATGGCGGTTGCAGTGAGACCGTCCCTGTCCCGGGGCTAGGCTGCGGCAGGGCCGCGGCGGGGCTGTGGAGACGGGCCTGGTGCTTTGGAGACGGGCTGTGGAGCCAGGCTGTGGAGCTGGGCCTGGCGCTGTTGAGCCGGGCTGTGGAGCCGGGCCTGGCGCCGTAGGGCCGGGCTGTGGAGCCAGGCCTGGCGCTGTAGAGCCGGGCTGTGGAGCCAGGCCTAGCGCTGTGGAGTCGAGCTGTAGGGCCGGACCTGGCGCTGTGGAGTCGGCTGTAGGGCCGGATCTGGCGCGGTTCCCGCCCGGAGCAGGAGCCGGAGCGGAGCGGTGCTGGGCCGCCCCCTGCCGGGCACCCCCGCGCCTCTCGGCCCGGTGCCTGCTGTCGGTCCTCTCCCTGCCCGGAATTCCCGGGAATCCAGGGGCCGTTTGTCCCGCCGGAAAGCAGCGCCAGTTTATCACGGAAGTTAAAATATCGCCTTCATAGTTTATTTTTTATTATTATCATCACTGTTGGATTCGGCGCTTAACGAGCTTGAAACCGTCAGGCCTCTTGCCGCTCAGCTTCCTGGAGGGAAAAGGGCAGGAATTAAAGCCCCGCTTTAAACGAAGAGTGAGAAAAGAGAAAAACCATTTAAAAATTGGGTTTATTGTGGTAGAGACTCCAGGTAGGAGCTAAGTGTCTGTGCCTGTCAGCAGCATCCTCGTTGTCAAACTAATGCGAGGGGAAGTCTGATAACCCCCAGGTAAAAGCCCATTGATTTTGATTTTAAATTCCAATAAAATTTTAGAGGTCTTGTTTGAGGCAGGATTGTTTGCGGGATATGACATCTCTGTCTCTACTTTCTGTCTTAATGCCTTGTCATAGTTCTTGATGTCTGCCTGTCAGCACAGCGAGAGGGATTTTTTCATGTCTGAATAGTCACCTTAATGATAGCAGATGGAAACGCCACGGGGGGCCCGAGCCCATCACACTGTCATTGTCACAGGCTGCCCTGACCTGCTTCCACTCCTCTATTTTTTTGTCCCTTTTTAAAGGAGAAATGGATGGTAATTGAAAAGGATCTTAAGCAAGACTTAGGAAGCTGCAGACAACACGATTCCCCACTCTCTCTCTCTGTTTTCACAAATAAAGTCTTAACCTCTTAAGCACCAATAAGAGTAGAAAGCAAGCTAAATTGGTAAAGCTTTATAAAGATTGGCCTACCAAAGCTTTTTCCTTTCCCTCATCGGGATACATCCAAGCTGTCTTACATCCTTATCATTGTTTATTTCTTTCAATATATCTTCTTTTAACACGGATTTATCGATTTCCTAAGGACAAATGTATAGACACTATCAATTGTGTGCTATGCATCTTGGCAAGAAACTTCCAGGCTCATGTCTAGAACTAGTTGTGAAAATTCATAAATTGTGTTGTTTGGTTTAATATTTTAAGCTTATTTTTTTTTAGGATTCTGTAACCTGTTTAGCAAATTCTGTGTTAAGTTACAATTGGTGAGAAATTAGGTTTTGGTTTTAGTAATAATTTTTAGCTAAAAAAAGCCATAAAATCATTACAACTTTAAGAAAGTGATCTGTCAAGGGAATAGTGAAAGAAAAATTTGTTATGTACAAATTTCTGTCTAATATCACATGACACTAAAATATCCTTCACATTTCTAGAGGAAAAATTACAAGCTCTGAGTGTTACTGAATCACAAATAAACTTCAGAAAGCCAGGACTGTGACATTTTACAGTGAAGAGACCAGTTCTGAGGTGTGAAGAAAACTTTGTACATGGATTTGAGGGTGCCTTCTGCCTTACAGAAATAACTCTTTTTTTTTTTTTTTTTTTTT
>WEIU01006597.1:0-18800 GCA_013389925.1 Aegithalos caudatus | reverse complement strand
CAAAAAAAAAACCAAAAAAAACCCCAAAAATGGAATTTAGGTGTTGATGTCATATCCTTCAAGAGCCTGAAAAAAAATCTACTTTTTGAAAAAGCCACTCTTTCTATGTGGCTGGCTCCTGTAAAAACACCTGCAGGTATTTACAACATTCACTCTAGGCTAGGCCATCCCAGAAGAGGGAAGGCAGAAGATCTGTTAATAAATTAGACCTATTACCTTATTCAGCATGACATCATTTGCTGGGATGGATGTGTTCCCAATGGCAGAGCTCCAAGGGTCACTGTGCCTTTTATGCCTGGACTTTCCAGAAAAGAAATGGCTGCATGGGATAGGATGAATGTTTTACTAGACCATTGGGCACATTGATTTTTATTTTCATGGATATGTAGATCAAATTGAAATAACCTAAAGGGGCTGATGTGATACCCTGGGACCGTTAGACATGTCAAGATTGTAGGAAGTCTGTATTTTTCTGCTTCTTGGTACTCCCTGTAGAAAAATAGCATGGGGTGTCATTGAGATCTGTCACTCGCTGACACTTAAGGGGAAAAATAACCCCCACCTCTGCCAGACATTCCCTAGACATGTCCCAGCTGAATAAGATTGTGTGCTGGACCTAGTTTTGATTTATTTACATTTAAAACAAGTGCTATGCAAGTCAGACACACATGATCCTGGCTGGCTGATATATCCTTAAGCAACTGTCTGCATATTGGCATGTGAAGAATCCTTTCTTGCCTGATGTAGGACGCTACTTCAGAAATGTGTTTTTGTAAACACCCTGAAACTACAGGGCAAGAACAGCTTCTATTTGAAGGCTTGATAAAATTGCATTTATTTAGGAAACCTCTGTTCAACTGTCATGTTAAAAATAAACTATTTATACAACCATAGGAGATCAAAATTCACAGAGAACAAAGAAATCTGGAAAACTGAAATTAAGAAAAAATAAACCAGCATAAACCAAATCCTATTTAAAATTTGGATTTTTAAATTTTCCAGGGATTTTTAAAGATTTTTTTACATGAATATTTTTTTCACCCAAGGTTCAAAAATAATTGTTACATAGGTTATGTAGATATCAGAGAAAATAGGAATATAAACTGTATTTTAAACATCAGGATCATAAACATTGCTGTATGTGTGCAGTGCCTTTTCATTTCTTGAAGCTGCTTTGCAGTTTAAAAACATTTAGGTAAAGATAAAATTATCTTTATGTCATACAAATTTAGCAGATATGTCTGTGGTAATTAAGTTTTGTGACTGATTTTTTGTTCAGCTGATATAGATAAAGTAATTTAAAATTTATTTAATGTTGCAGAGCTTGTCGAACTGACAGGGAGATTTCGGTTTTGCCTTACTGTCGGGAATACCTACTTCGTGTCTTCTTCTTAGCATGTCTTGTTCCCAATTATCACATCTGGGATAAAAATCTTTTCTCTCATTTGATATATAAATACTGGCTGCAGTGAAGAAGTGACCAGAAGAAACTAGTCAGGCAAAACTTACTCATTTTATGTTTTGACTCATGAGCTGATTTTCACCTTTTCTTTAACCTATAAATAAATAAAATTTGGACTGGTTTCAGGAACCTTACTAGAAAGTCTTAACATTTCAATGTGTTAGGCTTTCAAAGCTCTGTAATATTTTTTGGTAAACCTTCAGAGACAGAGGCAGTTCTGAGGCTGATGATCAGGTTGAGATTATTATTCTAGGGAAATTTATTACTTTCTGATGTATTTAATGAGTATTTCATTAACACAGTGAAATAAAATGCTACACATGAATATACACATCTATATCTTTGGATTCACAAGTATTTATCTATTATGTTGAGAAAATGAATGAGGCTCCATCAGGCTGGTGAACAATCATCAGTGGTGCTCCTGAGGGTCCAGTTCCAGGGCCACTTCAGTTTCACATCCTTATCAATGATCCAAATGCAAGATTTGAATGCACCACTAGCAAGTTTGCAGCTGATGCCAATCTGGGATGTGCTGTTGACACTCTTGAAAGATGAGACACCTGGCAGAGCAATCCAGATACACTGGAGAAGTGGAGAAAGATCAGTGTGATGGGATTTAACAAGTCCACATGCTAGATTCTGGATCTGGGATGGAGTAACACCCAGCACAGGTATAAACTGGGAGAAGAGAATCTAGAGAGCAGCCCTGCAGACAGGGATGTCTCTGGGTGTGCCTGTCAGCAGCAGAACAAGAGAAGTCAGCAGTGTGCCCTGGCAGCCTGGAGGGCAAGCTCCATCCTGGGGAGCCTCACACAGAGCTCAGCCAGCCCAGCACAGGAGCTGGTTATCTTATCCTGCTGAGTCCAGCCTTGGTGGGGCCGCACCTCCAGTGCTGTGGGCAGTTCTGGGCCCCATGGATTGGATGTGAAGCTCCTTGAATTCATCCAGAGCTGGTGAAAGGGCTGGAAGGGTCGTACTGTGAGGAGCCACTGAGGCTTTTGGGCTTGTCTGGTTTGGAGAAAAGGAGGCTGAGGGGTGACCTCATTGCTCTCCAGAGTTTCCTGGGGAGGGTAAGAGGAGTGGCAATCTCTTCTCCCTGGGATCCAGTGATGAGTAGAAATGGTTCAAAGCTCTGTGGGGGTAAGTTCAGACTGTGTGTGAGGAGGCATTTCTTTATGGAGAGGTGCTCAAATGCTGGAAGTGCTTCCTAGAGAGGCAGGTGATGCCCCAGGCCTATCACGGTTTAGAGGCTTTTGGACAATGCCTTTCATCATATGCTTTAACTTCTGGGCAGCCCAGAAGTGCTATGGGAGTTGCATTGTAGGTAATTTCCAACAGGACTGGTCTGTTTTAGACAGAAAAGATATTTTCATAAATCTGTTCTCTTTTTTCTTAATGAACATGGTTTGGTTTCAAAAGCTGTAAAAGCATAATGGGAAATATAATCATTTTGAACCTGAATTAAAAATTCCAATGTTGTCAGTATCATATAGAACTGGAAAACTGTTCTGGTTGAGGTAGTTTTTCTGATTTAATTTGCACTATTATTAACATCAATTAATTTTCACTCCAAAAAGTCTTAAGGCATGAGTCATTTCCCAGTTCTTTTATTCAACAGAATAAGCTGCAGAGGACTTAATTCTTCTCCCCATCTTTATTTACTGCATTAGATGCGTATTTATCATGTTAGCTTCAGAAATCAAGTGTTCTTTCCTGGTGAAGGCATGCTATTTGAAGAATAAATACTGTTTTATCAGCTAATTTATTTTCAAGCTCTGGTAAAATGTGAGGTTTGGAAACAGTATAAGTATTACATTATATTTGCATTTCCCAAGTAATGGATTTTTGTGGGGGTTTTTCTCATTTGTTTTTGTGTTCCCTTTTTCAATTAAAGAATTCAATGAATTGCTATTTTGATGTTGTGATGTCACTGCAATATTTGCTGATAATATTATTTTCATAAATATTTTCTATTTCATGAGAAAATAGAAACATACTGTGTTTTATTAAAACCTTTTTAAATTGAACAGAACTTGTTCATAATTTTAATTGAGAACTTTTATTTTGTTCTTAATGCTTTGTTTCTTGAATTGCAGTGCTTTTCTTATTTATTTCAATTATGTAGCAAAAATGGGCCTTATTCTTTAATCTGCATAATAACCTCTGATGGCAAAGGGTCAATGTTTAGAAGCGAGGCCACTCTAAAAAACTCTAAAGAGTGATTGGCATCTAAAATCAGTTGTTTGCTTCTCTGCTTTTATATATATTTGTTAACAAAAGCTTGAAACACATTCTGGGATAGAAATTAAGACCACTGAGCTCAAGCTGGATATGCTAGTAACACCTCCTATTAGCAGTTAACAAGCACACACTACAAAGAATTCATTTATTGAATAAATATGGCCAAACTTTAGTAAATAGTGAAATGTTCTTTGATTTGGTGTGGTTGTCCTTACAGTTGAAAAAATAATCCTTTTCAAATAGATTGTTGATTAAAACTCAAATATTTTCCTGGAAAAAAAATAATTGCTGAGAGGTTCCTTTCTAGTATGTTTGGTCAGATTGAGTGTTTAAATGGCATTGAAACTCCAACAGTCTGAAGAAATGGTAACCATGCTCCCATTGTTTTGTCTATTATCTGGAATTGTTCCAAAATTATCCAGATCAGGAAATAAAAATTAAGTTGATAGCTGCACAATTCTTTATTTATCTATGCACACTGATTGTTATTTATACAAAAAATATTGCAGTTTGCATGTCACGAGGAGATATTTCTGAAGTTTCTGGGAGTTAATAACCATAACAGTGTTTGGTTCTTGCTTGTGTTTCTTTTTATCAGGAAAAATGGTAATGGTTAATAGCAGACCTCTTTGGAAAATGGTATGTTTCTCCATATATTTCACATTCACTTTATCTGTAGTGTCATGTTATTTTAAGTTGCAGCATATGTAGGCCAACAAAAGCTGACATAAAGGAAAGCAGCACAATACAGGGTAATGATATGTGACACATCCAGATTGAGAAGGAAACTTGCTTTCTTGGAGCTAATACCTACTGCTTACTGTGTTTGCCTTGAACATACCCTCCTCTCTGCATACACTCTACTCTATGCAATCAGAAAATACTTATGTGGAAATATGTAAAAAACTACAGGTTTGTTTTGGAAAAAAGCCAGTAAAATCATCAAGTGTTTTTGAGATGTTGATTCATAATCCAATCCTGATTTTTTTTTCCTTATTAAAAAATTATTCTTATGCAACAACTAGAAATTAATCTTGATGTTTTCCTTTACATTTTGATCAAAATATTAATATCTAATGTTATCTACATTTGTGAAAAGTCAAGTTATGTGCTCTTATTCAGGTAAACCTTATGGATAACTTAAAATCCAAGTTGATAAAAAGTAAATTTAAAACTATAACTATATGAAAGTATAAGTCAATTATCAATTCTAGAAACAAGCAAGATAAGCTAATCAAGCTCTTTAACATGCTCTGAATTTGGGAGATTTTTATGTATTCCACAATAAATTGCATCATAAGGGTGTGCCGTGAAAGGAAAATATATGCTAGACCTGGTGGAATATATTTTTGACCAGAAATAAAAATTTCCAAAATGCAGTGTTTGCTGAAGGGTTAAACAAGCTGGGAAATGAGTTTTCTTATCCTGGGAAGGTTTGAGGCTTGTGCTGCATTTTGCACTGAGAGTTTGCTTTGTTTCTTCATTCTCCTGAAGAAGAGAGATCCCTGGAATACCTGTGGGAGTTGTGCAGCATAAAGGAAAGGCAGCTGCATGGTCCTGTGCCAGGTAGACTGGGATTCCCAGCCCAGCCCCTATGCTGCTGGCACCCTGGCACAGGTGTGCCACACAGGGAACTGGATCTGAGTGCAAATATGGGTAATAACTATCATTTCACTCTGTTAATTTTAAGTTGTGTCCTGCTTGCATTCATTGCATGGCTGCCAAACGCTTTCTTCTGTCACATGAGCAGCAATGCCACAGGCCCAGGCAGAAAAGGTGAAAAGGGATGGAGAAACCACCCAGAATCACTTTCTTTACCAGCACTAGTGGTAAAGGGAGTATGAAATGCTTGTAGGGGAAGAATTTATTTATAGAAATGCATTCTTACCTCATTATTCAAGCAGACTAGTCTGAAAATATACTATGAATTGGAGTTTATTTACTCAGAATTAAAATGTGGATGGACCAATGAAGCAGGCGATAAATGTCTCAGAATATATAGTCTATACAAGCTGATAAACAGCAGGATAGTCACTGCTATTGATTGGCCAAGAACATTTTTCCTTAAGAAATAAAAGCACCCCACTGTTTATTGTATTCTTGCTATTGAAAGAATTTATTTTAAAGTAAAATATAAGTGGTCCTAAATTGAAAATAACAGCACTCATGGGAAAAGTCTGAGAGAAGGCTCAAGAAAAAGTCATGCAACGGAAGCTAAACTGTTGGAATTTTCCAGTACAAATCAAGATCAAAACAACCAAATATTTTAATATTACTGAGTATTCTTAAGAGACAAGAAAAAAAAAAAAAAGTCTTTTCAGAACTCAAAGTTTGGGTGTTTTCCTTCCCACTTAAGCTTAGAAGGTTCACTGGATCTGTGGGTTGCCCATTTAGAATTTGCTTTGGAAAATATACCCAAGTGTTTAATAAATGTAATATTACCTGCCTTATTAATGAAATTACTTATGTTTATTCACTAGCGAGTGAAAAAACAGAAAAATGTGGCTTTTCTTGTACATTTCATTCTGTGCCTGCAAGGTTTTAATAGATTATTGATTTCAATTTGTTAAAGTGTTTCTTGTCATTTTCATAGCTTTTGGTCTTGGTTTATTTAGTCTGCCTAAAAAAGTCTGCCTAAAAAAGTCTGTTAAAAAATAGTGTAACTGCGCATAGAATCTTACATTTCCACTATAGATAAAAACTATTTTCTGTAAGTTGGGGTTCTGCCCATTTCATCATGAGGAAGTGGAGTGAGTACTGCTTGAGTTGAAATAGCACCTGAGAAAATTTCATGGTGCCTTTTTGTGGACTAAGCTAAAGAAATAACATTAAACACATTTCCATTGTACAAAATCTGGATTTTACAAACCTAAATAGATGAGACGTTAATGCCTCAAATTCAACAGATCATAATTTGTGAATGTCTGTCTTTTTTTATTTGGGGCATTTTGCCACATAAGCAAGGATCAAAAGAGCATTAATAAGGCAAATTGACTTAATTGAGGAATTAAACCAGTAAAATTTACTCAGGTTTCGAAACCATCAGGAAAACTTTTTCTGTACATGATGTGTCTTGATTTCAGAATATGCCGTTTTAAAATCTTTTAATGTACTACATGGAAATGTACCAAAATGCTACCTATAACTAATTAAAAATCACCAAAAGATGGGGATACAAAATTTTATTTATTTGTATTTATATGAATTTT
Source organism: Aegithalos caudatus (assembly GCA_013389925.1). Lineage (NCBI taxonomy): Eukaryota > Metazoa > Chordata > Aves > Passeriformes > Aegithalidae > Aegithalos > Aegithalos caudatus. The sequence continues at coordinate 11,885 of WEIU01006597.1, read as the reverse complement.
CATTTTGAGAGCTGTTGGTCTTTCTTCTTAAACTGATTCAAGTATTTTTGGGTTTTCATTTTAATGCATATAGAAAGGTCATTATTTAACCCTGAAAACTTTGTGAAACACTAAGTTCTGTCCATGCAGGAGCTCCTGTGACATTGGTACATCAACAGCCACTTTTCCTATTGTTCCCTTGTGTTTAGACTGTTGTGATTCTGCTGATGCAGCTGATGTTTTTCTTCATTATTCCTCTGCCTTTGTCCTTTCCTACAGGCTTACCCTGAGTTTGTCCTGACCTACCTAGAGGAGCTAAATGAAAGAGAGGAGGTGACCCAGACAGAAAACTGTATTCACCATGGGGCCTGGTCTGCAGCTCATCAGGAGATAGACAGCAGCTCAGCAGAAGAGGTCACAGTATTAAGCCAGAGGCAGGTCAGAGACAGTCCTTTCAAAAACACGTTTTGAAAAGAGAAATATCAGTGTGGAAGTCATCTTATTTCCTTAAAAAAGAACCTATTTGATTTCTTAATTTAAAAAGGTATTTATATATTAGGCAAATAATAGTTATATGTGGAATTACAGAGAAATAAAAATTACATATATTTGTGTTTCAGAACAGTTTATGCTTATAGCCCACATAGGACAAATTTTTGAAATTTCTTATTTTCCTTGTGGAAAAACTCAAGGAAGAGAAAGTTTTTCTTTCACACAAGAGACAAGAACCAACAAAAAAAACAAAAAAAAAAAAAAAAAAACAAAAAAACCAAACAAACAAAAAAAAAACCACCAAACCACTAGATCTCTAGATTTGTGCTTCTTGATGCATCTTGACATAGCTATTTGTATTTCTGACATTTTCTGCTAATCAACGGCCTTGCATGAAAAAGTAGACACACATTATTTTAATTAGCAATATATAAATTACATGGTTGTACTTTCATCTCTTAGGTTCTGCAAAAAAATGTCAGCAACCCCAATCAGAAACAACTTTCAGGACCTTTGGACGCCCATTTAATGCCTGCAGATCCCCTGGGGGAGACTACACAGCTGACAGTGGCACTGGTGAGGAAACTAGAAGAGAAACATCCTAAGGCCTCAGCTCAAAGGTAAGCCACTGACAGAACTGATATTTATTGTTCAATGACATTAGATGTTTTCCTTCAGTTTCATGTAAGATTGATTTCCTGGATATTATTGAAATATCTCAGAAACCCTCTGGCTGATAAGCAAACAGGGATTTTGACCAAAATTAATGAAAAGGGGTGACATTTATGTGCTTCTTTTCTTTTTTTTTTTTTTTTTTTTTTTTTTTTTTTTATTATTTTGAAGATTGATGTGGATGATGTTTGTTTGGAATTGCATGTTTACTTTTAAATTTTTTATCTACAAACCTGTGAAATGTAATGTGAAAATTACATTAAAAAAGAGGACTTGTGTCAATATTGTGACATATTTTGTGGCACAGGACTTAAATTTAAATGGTAAAGGTTCTGTTAGAAGCCTGAAAGTGATGCTGAGCCAAAATACTAAGTGAGAGTCACTTTCAATGTAGGACTGGATTTTAATTTCTAGAAAAGATAAAGAGTAATGTTCTTAATTGCTTCTAATTGCAGCAGGCAGAAAACTTGATCTTTCTTTAGATAACTGAAACGGACTTTTACAAATGGCATTTGGCTAGTTATCTCTGAGGTTTGGGGTAATTTTAGAGCAAAATGTATTAAAATGGAGGTCCCATTCAGATGAAAGACCACAAGGCATCACTTGCTATCAGGAATAAAGCTGGACTTCTAAAGTTGTTGTTACTGGTGGTAAGTTAATGACAGGAATTTGCAGATGATTCAAGCAACAAGAGGCTTTGGTTCATCTAAGTTACTGTAACTCTTCCCTTGGGAGAATTCCCCTCAGAGGATCCATGGTTTGGCTCCTCTGGTCCTCCTTCAAGGACTACAATTTCAGGTGCTTCCTTAATATTATTTTACAAATATTGAGTCCTTTTATATCTGAAATGTTTTTCAAAATGTGCCTGAAGACTGTGACGTGACTGAGGTATTTGAAAGTGTTTGCTGTCAGTAGCTTTTGAGGAGCTCCATAGGTAAAGGGTAGCTGTATTTTGGGTAGTATTATTTTTATTTTACAAATCAAATAACTTTAAAGCTTTGTTAAAAGTAAATTATTAAACTACTAGTGAATAATCTTGTATGTTTAAAATGTAAACTCAATTTGCTAATGTTGACTATGTTGACTCTTCCAAAGATGCCATCTGCAAGATAATGTGAGGATTTAGCCACCATAATTTGGTCCTCTGTCCTTCGAGTATGGATTTTGGTGCTTTAAATATGTCATGCAATGTCAGGGTCACTAAGAGCTATTTAACTTCACTTAAGTACAAAGAAATTTTCAACTAAATGTCCATGCTTTTAGCCTCAGATAACAGGATATAACTATTAAGCTAAAAATACCTTCTTGCAGAACATACTTGATTTAGAAAGCTCTCTACAGTCAAGATCTTCCAACAGCGGACTTCTGCAGCCTGGAGCATTTTCTTGAATTTGAATTAGATGTAGAAAAAAAGATTTTAACACCAAAATAACATTGTTTTCTTGTCAGAAATATTTAGCATTAAATACCAATTATAACTAATTCAAAAGTTCTGCAGTTACCACTGTTATGGGAGGTACTGAGTGATTTAAATTCTCTTTACTGCAATTTCCTAGTAGACCATGATAAGTATTAATGTATTCTGTTAAACAGCTGCCACATACCATTCTGCAGTTTGTAGAATCCTTTCAGTGACTGAAAGGTGATGTAAGATTAGGAGACAGAATTTTTTCTCCTGTGATTTGGAAAGCTGTTCAATTTCCAAATAGCAAAAAATTCTGCCTTCCTTTATAAAATAATGTGAAAAATTGCCATTAGCACAAATGAGGTATGAACTGTGTGTTAGAGGAAAATAGATCTGTGTTCTAGAGCTGTTGGTCCAGCTACATGGGTTGATAAAGTGAAGATTATGACCACTGTTCCTCCAAATTTCAACTGGTTCTTGTGAAACTCTTTTGGTTAATGGCCCCACTCAACAGGTTTGTAGATTTTTGTAAAACTCTGGCTTACTGAGAGGGAGGGAGACTCAGTTGCCCAGACACAAGTGTTTAGAGTAATTTTGAGGTGTTAAATGGGGTATCACCAGGCATCCAGCTGCTTTGGAGTGCTGCAAGTCTCCTGCAAACACTGTGATGCCTTTGTGAGAACTAAGCAGATCCTTTGGGTACACTGACAGTCTCAAATGCCAGCCAGTGTCTCCCTTTAAGCTATTGAGTCCTGGCCTAAATGTTTTTCAACTTTATTTCATAGGAACATGAGATGTCATCCTTAGTGTCTAGTTTGGTTTCTGAGGAAGAGCCACCCTTTCACAGTGAGCCAAAGAAAACCTTATTCTATTAGATCGGCTAGAGAGAGCACTATAATAGTTTCAAATATTATAATTAATTAGATTGCAAGGCAGTCTGTAATTTTCATACTTTCAGACTTTTTCCGTATTTATTTTTGCTGGTTGAAGGCTGCATTGAATCCCTTTCTTACCTGCACAGTGTTTTCAGCAAGTTGCACATTATCCTGTGATAGGTGTTTAGATAACAATCTATAAAGATATGTGCAAAGATAACAAGGAAATGAAGTTGCTTTGTTTTGGGGGTGTTTTTGTGTGTCTTATCTTAATGGTTTTATCAAATCCTTAGTCTCTTTGCAGATGTCTTATTAAGTCTTCTTTCCAATGTTGTTTACTTAATGCATCTCACACTTTTAACACTTTGCACAATACATGATGCCTATAAGATAGAAAAACATGAGCTTCAGGTCTGATTTACCTGACTGAATCCCTTAGTTTCCACGTGAGAAGTGAAAAGCTTATCCATTCCTGCAAATACCATTGAGGAAAAAGTGACAAGAACTAAACAGACCAGAACCCAACACAAGGTATTTGCTAGACATGGAGAATCCAAGATGCTGAGAAGACTTGACTATTAGGATAAGGTCGGGTAGAGCATTGAGCTGTGTGACTGATTTATGTACTTCCCTCAGAGCACAAGAACTGATGGCTTAACTAATGACAACCAATTTCCTTACCATCCTTATTCTCATTCCCACTGTTTCTCTGTGGGAAATGGCTAATCCATTGCCTCCTTTCACTTAAAAATAGTCTGGAATGGACACTTTTATAAATAATGCCATGTTATTACCTTTGCTGGGTCAAGATAATAACTTAATTATTTAGGTATTGTGGAAATGTAACTCCTGTAACTTCTGGGAGTATTTTAAATTACTTCTCTCATTGTTGTGATTTTACATGTTGGGCCCAATGAGGAAAATAAGAAAGTGCTCTTGCATCAGCTACAACAGATTTGTGCTGTCCTAGCAGTACATTTGGGAATTGTTCCTTTAAAAAGTCCTGGTTACCTATCTAAAATGAATCATGTTTTAATGCAGTTTTGATTTCAGGTCTTAATGGATCACTTTGTGATCACTTGGTTTCACAAGTTTCTGGATACTTGGTCTCTAACCAGACCTGCATTTAAGTATGCTCCAAGTTCAGTGCAGGCTAGGTACAAGCACTCTTGGATCGGAGTCAGAATGTTTATGGCCTTGCCATATTAACTGCTAAGAGAAATCCATCTGGAAACTTGGTTTCATTTTAATTTTCTGAATCACTTGGGCAAATTCAGTTACATTTTTGTAAGACTTGCTAGTGTAGGGAAAATGGCTAAGGAATAGCCCCAAGGAAATGGAAATGTTCTCCCACTTCCATTGTTATGGCTAAGCAAATGCTTGACCTTGATTCTTGATACTCTGTTCATTCATTTTAAACTCCACATGTGCAAAACAGGTAAAAATCATGATCTATGTGTGTATTATAAATCGGTTACTCCATGAAACACAGATAAAAATGTATTAGAAGTATTAGAATACTCCATTTATTACTGGAATATTTTAGAAATCTGTACANAAAAAAAAAAAAAAAGAGAGACCGTGCTTTAGACTGTATTTTCTGCATTTTAGATGTCTGCATTCATTTTAAGTAACCCCTCAGATTTCTATTTGAGGAAAGTCCTCTCTTAGAAAAACATCTTTTCACTGAGTTGCAATGATTTTTCATTATGTATCTGCCATGTAAGTGCTCTAAAGGTTAAAACTTCGAATTGGTGACAAATTAGCTTTCATTAACTGCTTTAGTCACATCTTGACAAAATTATTCTAATAGCTGTATCTGCTACAGTTACAAATCCAGTTCCCTGCTTGTCATAGAGAGAAAATGTCATCTATCCATCTGAAAATGAAGGTATATTAAACATCACATTCCCATTTGCAGAAAACACTTGCAGATATTTGTTTACATTAGTTTACTAATTTGAGCAGCTTACCTTTATTTAACTGGTGTCAGAACTGGGGGGCCGTGGGGGTGTGGGGAAGTTTGCAGCAGCCGACAAAGCATGGTGACCCAGCTTGTCACCCAGTGACCTGTGAGAAGGAAATAATGAACTGTGAGTAGCTGTCATCCTAACTGCTTCTGACAGTTTGGCTATGGGCACATCTGTGTTAGTTGCATGGAAAGGCCTTTGTTGTTTTCCCACTAGTGACTTTGCAGACCGCTGTGGGCTTTGCTGGCTGCCCTGCTCCTACACTTCCCCTCCTTTTTCTGTAGTAACAGCAGCTGCCACTGATAGAGCTGACATTTCTTTTAATGATTTACTTGGCATTTATATTATTAAAGACAAGAAATTAAATTAAAATAAAACAGTTGTTTATAGCAAATGAAAATATTCTCTAAATCCACATAAGATCTGTTGGCACTATTCATATAATCATTCTCTTACCTGCATAACTTGCAGCAGTGTTCAGTGTCAGTTGATACCCCTCCATTCCACTGTTTTGCTTAACTATTTTGAGTGAAATATAGAATTTTATGATAATAACATTTTAAATAATTCACTATGCAATGAAATTAGCAAGCTTTTCATAGCTAAATGATATATTGTAAAATAAACAGCCACCTTGTCCATTTATTTACTGTTAAAGGTAACAATTACTACTGCAGATTGACCAAAAGCTGCATGTCTTTCCTGGTACAGCAGTGCTAAATTTTGGGTAATTTTGCTCACATTATGAACAGTTCAGGTTAAAAAAAGGCATCCCTGCTGTCATAATGGGCTCCTTAGCTGATTTGTGAATTATGATGGTTAAGAACAACAGGAAATCATGACTTTTGAAAAATGAATGACTAAAAAATTGCTTTAAAAGTATAAATGTGTTTCAAAAACATGTACGTTTTTTGCGTGGTTACTATACTTTATTGTTTTTAAGATGTAATATGCTTGGAGCAGGTCGGTACAAATTACTTCGCAAGAGTTGAATATTGAAGACTGAACTAACTAGACTGAATGAATATCGTGCTGGAACTGAAATATTTTTGTTCTAATTGTTTTATTGCTGCAGATTTGGCGAGGTTTATGTTGTCTTTTTGTATTTACACTTTTTTTTTTTCTTATTCTCTTTACCTGATTCATGTCCCAAGTTCAAGCTGTCCTCGACAGTGTTCACGTGCAAGGAAAAAGAAACTTATATTTTACCTCTGAGGACACAGATTTCTGAATTGGTTTTTTTAGGGCTCTCAACCTGTTCTAGAATACAGGTCACAATCTCTTGCCTAATTATGAAGTGATGGAGCCATTGGATACACACAACAATGGGTCCTGTTGCTCCATTTTTGCTTCTCACCAGTGCAATCCTGTGCCCTTTCCTACTTAAAAGTGGTGTTGAACAGGAGGTGTGAAAACACATCACAATTTTCTAATACATCACACACAGTTTAGGGGAGCATTGCAGGTGCCTTCCAGCTTGTGGCATTTCTCTGTAGTGTGTGAGACAATTAATCTGTCCCACAGCTCTGCATGGAGCTGTTCAGCTCTACAAACATTTGTGAGAGGAAGGGGAATGTATTGTTAGAATCTGAAACAATACAATATTATTTCTGGTGGAAGTAAATTAAAACTCTGGTACTAAAAGACTTTTCTTTTCAACCTCACTCAAATTTGTTATTTCTCTTAAGAGGGGTTAATGCCAAGATGCTTGTTGAAACCATGGAGCTGCAGAGAAACATCCATCAGATCTTAGAACTTGCTTATTGTTTGCAGAGAAATTGCCCTGATATCATATCTATTTACATGTATCTGCATGCATTTAAGACACTTAAAGACATTCTTTTTTGTACTAAACTACTATTCAAAAATATTAATGGTGTATTAATACATATTGAAAAGTTGCAGAGATGGTGACCCTCAACTTTTGCAATTTTCTTTGGAAACCCTATTCCTTCTTTTTCAGGGATTTTTAATATTCATTTGAGCTGCAGGTCCAATGGACTTTTGGAAACAAAAAAAAAATTTTAATGTAATTTCTTTATATGAATTGTTATATAGATAATGCATTTGAAGGGAAAATGCAACTTTTATTTGCTGGTTGGACATTCACTCATATAAACTTAGTTTTTTGCTATCATTGTCTTAATAGAACAATCACAATTAACCTCCAGTTAAATATCATCTGTTCAAAAAGTGTAAATCAGTCTTAAATTCCCAAGAAAGTGCAACAACTGCCTCTTTCATCTGTCTGCTTTGAAGGATAAAAAGATAATGAAAATTTTCAATCAAAAATTTACAATAAGACATTTTTTCACAACAATTTGGCTCACTTTTACATATGTACAAATTATTTTTTATACAAAATGGTAATTTAAGTATTTCCCATATTAAAAAAATTATGATGATATAATCTGAGGTATTATAAAGTTCCAAAAATTTCACAAGGTGAAATGTCTTTCAATGGCAGTTTTTAATATTTTTACAGGATATAATTCTTGTACTAATAAGTGTATAAGTCTACATGAACTAAAATATGACTTGATTAAGTAGCATTCCAATTATTTAACCTCCAAGTATTTTTCAACCTTCAAACAATTTTTCATCATAGTTCTGTACAAAGTCCAATCATCTTCACAATTACTAGTTCAGAGGTAATTTCCTTCAACAGTACTCTATTTTTCTTTCAAATTAGCTTCAAATATGCAAATTCTTTATAGGTAAATTGTACTTGAAAACTTAGACCTATCTTCATCCAGGTTCATCTATTTATCAAGTGCTTATTATCAGCTGATAATAAAAACAAACTGAATGAGTTAATGACCTTGAATAAGCAAGGCCACAGCAGGAACTGCATCACTGGAAACAGAACTGTGGTTAACAAAGTTTGCTGCTTTATTAATGCTTAACATGTTGGAATAAGAGACAGCTGGAAAAAAAAAAAAAAAAGGGTTTCCCTGTCAGGTATAAAGTAAGGCACTGCTGAATCCTTACTGATCTGTCAGAATTGAAGGGGCTGTACTATTTTTTCCTTGGTGACTGTGGAAGAGAATTATGCTCACAAACAACCTCACCACGGTCTTGTGTGAGGTTGGTTGCATCCTCAGTATGATCAAATAAATATTGAAATATAAATATTGGGTTGTATCCCCTCAGCTGATGCCAGTCAGGTTTCAGGATTGGGGTGTCTGCCCTTGCCCCATTCTGGGATTTATGGCACTTCATTACCCAGTAACGACAACACAAAGTTATTTACCTTCATTTAAAGGAACTCTTTTCAAATGAAAAAACTTCAAAAACAACACAACCTCACCCTGAAATCCCTTCAGTATTTTCCACACCCTCATACAGAGAGCGCATGGAAAATACTGAAGGGATTTAATTATGAAGAAGGATGGGATGTACAGAATAAAAAATAACTAAATAGTAAATAAATTTAAGAGTCGTGCACAAACACTCTGTTTGTTTGTGAGTTTTTTGAATTTGTGTAGTTTGGCGTGTTTTCTGTGTTGTTTGGGTTTGTATGTTTTTTTCAAAATAATATTTTGTTTCTGTGTGAAATGATACAAGAGAGAAAGAGAAATGTTTTTATTCTTAGCTTATGTATTGAAGTGATCATATCACATTATCCAGATATAATTTAATTGATGAAGGTAAAATATGAGAATTTATCCTAAATTACAGGGAAAAGTAGTTATTAGCTTGAACAATAGCTATATCATAGTTTAGCAAGGTATTCCTGCTAAAAGTATGTGTATCTGGAGGTGACAGTGAAACTCTCTGAGGAACTGGGCTGCATCTCTTTTGCAATAAAGCTTTTAAATGCAACAGATGGGATGGGGTTGGCTTTGGTTTTTTGGCGTGTGTTTTCTTTCTTTCTTTGATGGTACATGAAAACTCTGAGACCTAAACTGAAAAAAGGTTAGAAAATGTGTTAGTGACTGAAATTGAGAGAATCTGATAGGTTTATAATGCAGTATGTGATGAGAGAATTTTATAAGAAGGCTTCATGCCAGCAATCCTCATGTCAGTGAAAAGTCTTGGGATATTAAAATTGAGCAATGCTGTTTTACTCACTTATCTTGTTACACTGAGCATAACCCCCACAAACACCCTGAAAAAGATAAAACTGACAAGTGCACAACCAATCTTCCCACTCCCAAAGACAAGAAAATTAGTTCTGTGCTGCTGGAGCACAACTCAAGGCTTCCGCAACAATAATAGAGATTAATTTGTAATTGTGTAATTTGTGATTGCCCCCTGTTCCTCCAGCCATCTGTAGATGATTGAAAAAGATGAAGTGATTGAAAAGGCAAGAAACACGGAGGTGAGCAGGGAGGGAAACCAAGGGAAGGCTGAGATTTCCCTCCTTGCCATGTGTGGTCTATGCTCCCACAGTCATATTCCTAAAATGACAGAAATTATCGAGGAGAAAGGCATAACAGTCATATTGAAAATCTTTCTAAAAACACAGGACTGTTTTTTACAGTATCTTCTGCATTACCTAATTCCTTTTAAAAAGACTGAAGGAATGAGACTTTTATCACTTCCCTTGGGGGTGTCTTTTCTGCAGTATAATAGTCATCTTCTCTCTTAGGAATATTTTTTCTGACATTCAGCCAAAAAATATTGTCTGCTCAATTTACTCACATCACTCCCTTTGTACTACACAGGTTTGCACCTTCCAATATTTTTGATAGGAGTTTATTCTGCTCAATGCAATGGTGGAGCTTAGTTTAGTTGTATGTGGTTATTTTGCAAACCTGTTTAATGCAGTATACCTTGTCTAAATTACTTGCATTACCTTGGCTCACCTCATTTCCAGGGGAATCTTGTATTTTGTTCCAAGGGTGTTTACCATGAAAAAGTTTGTATTCTGAAATACTCTAACCTCATATTTTTGCACTCCAACTCACATGTCTTTTCATTTACACTATAAGTCTGTTTGAGAGGCAATTTAAAAGTTTTAACAGAAAGTGCTTTTAAAATTAAGCTTATCTCAGGTTTCCAAAAACCCTTGGAACATGTAGGATCCAAAATTCAGCACTCAGAAGTGGGATCAACACTCTTATGAACAGTTTCAAAGAGTTTTCCATAGGACAATATGGAATCTTAAAACATTTGTATGATATTTAAAGTGAATGGTAAATGATAAGGACTGGTAAATAATTATCCAACCTCTTAATAAAAGCAGTGCAGGTCTTTTAATAGGCCTGGGCCAATATTTTATTGTTGTAATGCCATTCAATAACATCTTTAGATTAACTGGATTGTTTATTTTCTGTTAACATAAACTTTGGCCTTAGCACATCTCGTTTTTCTGACCATGACTTACTATGAGATAACTGTACCTACAAAGAGAATATTCCTAGTGCAAACACATTTATTACACGTCAAGGTTTACAGCTTAAGTTTTGTGTCAACATAATAGTACTTTCTTATCAGTCTCCACTCTCAAGAAAAAACTATACTGATGAAAGCCTAATTTCTGCTTTAATTTCAATGCTGGTCTGTCAATCACAGTATTGCACAAAACAGTTTTCCACACAAAACCACTCAGAAATTACGAAGTTAGTGGGTAGATTTTTTTTTTTTTTTTATAACTTTGCTTTCTGATTTTTAAGAATTCGCTGCAGCTACATGGAAGCTAAGAATAAAAATATGAGTTTCTTTCTGTTCTATAAAATATCAGGTTTTCTCCAACTTTAGGAATTTCAACATTTGTTGTTTTTGGTGTTGGCTAATATCATTACAGCTGTTTATAAATTTATTAAAGTTAAACTGTGCTTTCAGATGTACTTTTATTTGATTGCTAGAGTATGGAATTTTATTTAAAATTTCCTCTTCTTTCAGCTTAGTATTTTGAGCTTCAAAATAATGCTAATTGTTTGCTTTCAGATAAAGCTTAGTTTGGTGATCTCTTTATCATTTTAATCCCACTTCGAAAATGGTTAATTTATTTGCTTGCCAGCAGAAACACTTGGCAGTAATAGGCAACTGCCAACATGAAGATAGGAAGTTAAAAATTTTAAAACAGGACAACTAAGACTCCATTCAAATCTGTTTCCAAAAAAAAACCACATAGATTTCTTTTAACTCGGTTATATACCTTAATTTTTATTAATGAAAGCCACATCTATTTAAATAAGATAGAGGTTTTATAGTCCGATAAATAATATGAATTAATAATGAAACAGAAAATACAATTATTTCATTTTGCCAGACCTCCATAAATATTGGAGATGGATGTAAAAAATTTGTTAGCTAAATAAGAAATCTATTAGATCTTTAGCTTTCTTTTTGAACTCTGTGGCAGTCATTTTTAAAACACATTTTTCACAGTGGAGCTTTTATTCCTTTTTCATTTGACTTTGCCAGTAGGGAACTCTGTTCAGTGTTTCATCCAAAGGAGACACCTTTGACAGTGTTGTTGCTCTTCCCCTACAAGCACTGTGCCTCTGTGTCATTACTGAATTAGAGCCCAAGTTTTTATGT
>WEIU01006596.1:105617-171137 GCA_013389925.1 Aegithalos caudatus | reverse complement strand
CCTATCCCTGCCTAACCACAGAGAACAAAAATATAAGCTAAAGTTAACATCGCTGTAGAAACAGCTATAGAAAGTGGAGCTGTGCTTTTTAGCCCAAATGTTACTGTGAATCCATAGTGCTGGGCATAATAGCTGGCTTTGTCAATTTGTATATATATTCATCTTTTTCTTCAAAAAGTGCTTTTAAAAGTGGCATTTCTGCTGTCTGTGTAAGCTTTCTGTTCCTTCATAACACAATTAAGTTTACCACATTTTATTCCTGCTAGCCTTGCAAAGAGGGACTGAGTCAGACTGTATTTGTTCTTGTGCCTCATCAGCAGAAATGTTTACCAACTTTCTAGTTTTGCTTTATTTGTGCAAATGCAATGAAAGTAATGGGGTTACACTGGTACCAAGAGGGTTTAATTTGGTTTGTGTTGTTATTAGCCTGGATTGAGACACAAGCAAGAAATAATCCAGTTATTCTTCCACTGCCCAGGGGTGAGTTTTTAGGGCCAATGGTAAACAAAAAATATATGTCTTTTCACTTGTGAACGGAGTCTATTTGACCTGATAGTCTGAAGTGACAGCAAAGCCAAGCCATGGAATGGTTGTGCAGAAGGATTGTTGTTTCTCCCTCCTTATGCAAGTGATGTGTAGTTGTCCTCAATCAGCTCTGCTCTCTTCTCCTTTGCTGTCTATTTGCTTTGGGTAGAGCAAAGCATAAGCAGGCTCTTAGGTTATAAATATACAGGCATTCCCATATGGCAGTAAATTTAATTTAAATTACCATCTATTGCTCCAGCTCCTGGCAGCACCAGTGACTCTGGGACCCCCTCCATGGAGCAAAGGCACTGGAAATTGTGTTCCTGTAGTTGATGGGCATTGTGGCCACTCCTGTAAACTGGAGCACAGCTTAACTGGCAGATAATGATATAAACCCTGTCTTCTGCATACCTGAACAACAAAATGTTTATAACTCCTGCTTTCCTGATAGAGAGAATTCTTTCCTAGTTACTGTTTCTACACTTAGGAGATTACATGTAAAAAACATAAAATCCTTTATATTATCCATAAACATAATAACAAATGCTACACTACATAACTTAGACTTAGTCAATAATTCTAGACTTAGCCTGAGGGGCTGAAGAGAAAATTATTCCTGTTACAAATTTTAATTATGCCATAAACTCTGGGAAATAGCTATTGATCTTCAGCATCTGGCATCAGAAATGTTGCCTGCTTTTTCTGGTTATTTAGTTTGTCAGTAGCATTGTCATAAAGGATAAAAATAAAAAATGTCACAGGAGATGAAGATGCACCATATGCAAATGAGAATATTTTGGTTTGTTTATGTACTAAAAATATTTTATTGCTGAAGAGTTTTTTGTTTCTTACCAGATTTTTTTAGCTATCTCCAGAGAAATTTGCATTTGAGATGCAAAAAAGCAAATTCTAATTCTATCAAAGACTCTTTCTCACCATGGGATGCTATAATGTGTACAGTGTGCTTCTTGTCTTAGAGGTACATTTAAAACTGGAATTCAATTATCTGCTCTGTTCTGGAAGAATTATAATTTCAAGGACCAGATGAGACAAAGGCTGGAACTTGATTTTTGCATTTTTTTTCTTAAACTGGGGCTGTTAGATGATGATTGTTCGTGTCAAAATTTTAAGTCAGGCTTAAAAAAATAACCTAAAAATTCAGTTCTGCTCTGAAATCAGTGGCCCCGTGTCACAGTGAGCTCTTTACTCAGATGTTGCAGAGGAGAAGGAAAAGCTTTTACTAAGTTTGAATTTTTGAGCAGGATGTACTGAGAATGGAACTAGAAATGCAGACCACCTTTCCAATCCACATAAGGCATTATAGGTGTGTTGTTTGGTGGTTGGTCTCCATGTGATTCATGAGGTTTGATTGTAGGTGATCCCCAGAAATAGCTGTTTTAGGTGACTGGAAATACAGGCTGTACCCCAGTAAAACTGAAGTGTCCTTGTGATCAGGGCAACACAAAGCTCCCTTTTTTTTCCTGTATCCAGAATGTTCTTTGAGGAGACACTGCTTTGAGGCAGATTGAGAGATAGTCTTACCTTTCCAGGAGAATTGGAGCTACAAAGGGGAAAACAAGTAGGAGAGCTCCAAAGAACTCTTGGAAGGACAGTGGAGGGCAGCTCACCACAGTGACAGAAATAACAGAGGCTCTCTGAGCACTGAGCAGGTGCCTGGGGGACCAAAAGCACTTTGTGCTTTTCCTCCAGATATCTGAAGCAAGGAGGGAATTTGTGTGGTGCTGGGACAAACAAGTGCTGCTGGCTCAATGCAGAGATACAGTGAACCCAGTCTTAGTGCCAGACACTCTGTTGATGCATATTAAAAGGATATTAATGAATATTAAAAGGATGTTTGTAAAGCTATACCATGGGCTTAGAAGGAGTTCTGTAAAGGAAACTCCCAAGAACACCCTTGAGAAATACTGTACTTTTCTCCCAGTTACAACAAGGGATGGAATCACCTCTGTCCCTTCCTCTGTAGTTTTACTTAAATTCTCCTCTCCTTTCCTCCACCCTGTGGTGAGCCATGTGTTACCATACACGGCACCTGAAGTTTCTCAAACTTCATGCACGTGACTGTGACCTCTTATTGAAGAAGTAAACTCAGCAAAGTAGGACAAAGCTGACTTCAGAGGGGCAGCTTGTGGTGGCTGTTGCCAGCTCTTCGGCAGGACATTGCTCCCTCTAAGAGAATCTGCCAATGGAACATTGATGCTCAAACCCTCCTGGCTGACTTCACTCGGCCTGGCTTTGAACAAAAGGGATGGAAACAAACACCATTGAGGCTTGCAGGCATTTGAGGTGGCCAAGCTGACAGGTTGCACTCCAGCAGGTAAACGGAAGCCCATTAAGAGCACACAGAGACAAAATGTGTCGTGTGAGAGCATCAAGTGTTTGTAGGGATGGACCTCAGTGAGGCAGACAGCTGTGGCTGCTTCAAGGACACAGAGTAATCTTGTGGTTTCTGAGGGATTTCTGTGGCAAGTTCTGACTTAAATGCTTTCATGTAGGACTGAAGGTCTAAATCAAAGCTTGCATCTGCATTCACTTTACAGAGCAGGACCGAGGTGGCATCTCCACCTGACTGCAGAGCCCTCTCAGCAAAATGTAAAACACTGCACCATCCCCAATTTTGTGTTCTCTGAAGAGCCCTGGCAGAACTTGAATAATACTTTTTTGTCTGCTTTCATTCTCTAAAAAGAGTGAAATGTGTGAAATGTATGCAGTTTTCACAGGGAAAAAGAATCATTGAAATGCCCAGTTCTCTCTAAAAGCTTCCAACAGCTTCTGAACCCAGACCTGCAGTTACCCTTTAGCTGTTTAATTTAGGCCTTGTACTCCAGGAAAGTTCTGCCATTTATATGTTCTACCATTTATTTTGGTGACAAAGGGAAGCTCAATACCTTGAAAAATGTAAGCTCTAATTTTTATATACTTGGGTTTTTCTGTCTATTGTTTCTGGCTGGCAGGTCAGATTTGTACTGCTGCCGTATGCAGCAACTTAAAATTCATGTTGGTGTGTCACTGCAGTTACTACACTCCAGCCACCACACCAGAAAACTATTAACTTTCAGTTAATGATAACAGAAAATGTTTTATAATAAACTGTGAAATAACCTAATCATCTGCAAAAAGTGTAAAGATTTTATATTAAAAAGCAATTAAATATTGGGTTTTTTTGTTTGTTTGTTTCTTTTTAACAAATTGTAAGACATGCAATTAATTGGATTTTGCTTTGGAGGGAATTTGTGCTTGCCATAGCATGGTGTCTGCTCTAACAATAGATGTCTGCCACTGAATTTTGGGATGTTTACATGCAGGGAAAGGCTCTTTTTTGGTACATAGAGAGTAAAGTGGCAGCATGCACCCATTAAAGCTCAGCTGTACTCTGGAGACTGGGCTAAGAAAGAAGGACTTCTCTCAATTTTTGGTTGAACAAGAGATTTTCTCTGTGGGCTTGGGTTACCCCTTGTCTTGCAAATCACTTGCTTCACTTTTTCTCCTCAAGTCTCATTTGAGATCAGCAGCAGGAGCTGCCTGTGCTCTGCAGGCAGCTCAGGGTTAAACTCTGTCAATAGTTCTCAAGTGCCTTTATCTTAGGAAGGTAAATACGATATCGATATCAGCAGGGACTCCTGCCTTTGTGGGTTTAATTGGCTCATTTCTAACAGTAGAGGAGGGTGTTCAAATGAAACAGAAAAAAAATATCAAGGTCTTCTGTGCAAAAGGAAGCTTTTCTAAACTGTGGGGTTTGAATGAGCTGAGCTTAAAAATCAAGAGCATGTATAAAAGTCTGTGAAGGATGGGAAGTGAAAGGTTGGGAAGGAATGAGGAGCAAAATGGATGTGATAATTTGCCCAGAGAACATTTGTGCTGCAGCTGTGGTCAGTTAGGAAACCTGGCAGCACCAGCCACTTCCCTTTGCAGATAGAAGCCTCAAATCAGGGAGGAGGCTTCCACCTTCCCCAGGGTGTTCCTTGGTTCAAGACAGACTTTGCCAACACCCAGCTGGCCACACATCCAAAACGCTGAAGGCACTGTTCTAATAACAGGGTTAGAAACCAGGATGGAATGCAAGGCTGGATGTAATTATGGATGTTCCCTCCATCCCTTGCCATGTGGAAGATTCAGGCAGGTTTCTGGGTGAGGGAGATCATGAGATTAGTTTCTTCAGTGCCCTGTGTACAGCAGTGAAGTGAACACTTCTCCTTTTATCTTGTGCTTTAAAGTTCAGTGTCAGACTAAGTAGCTCTAAGCACACTCCAGAGGTGATGCAGAAGTGAAAGGTTCCCCATATATCACTTCAGTGTTGTTTCCTATTCTGCTTTACAGCATTTCCAACTCCTTTTATAATGCAAATGTGTGTTTGCTTCATACATGAGTTCTTGAGTATTTGCAGGGATTATTTTGGGAGGGTTTTTGTAGGTTGGTTTGTTTGGTTTTATAATGAGATAGAAAATTTATCTAGCGTAGTGATTTGGTATTTGTTTGACTCATGGAAATGCTAAGTATTGTAGGATTTCAAACATCTTGGAAAAAAAATCTAGCCCCCGAAATTCAATCAAATATTATCACAAATACAGTCTGTCTTAAGAGTGAAAGCTGAAATTTGGCTTGGAAATGCAGTGTATTATTTATTCTGATATAATTTTGTGTTTTTAAGGCAAGCTGTATCCTCCAGAGTTGGCATGGATGTCTTGGAGTCAGCAAACAGCAGGTGCTGACATCTGGCTCTGCTGCAGGTGGCTCTTCACATCCTTCAGGGATGTCTCAAGGGTCCATAGACCAGTCTTGCACTCACCCCTGCACTGTGCAGCTGCAGATCAGAGATTACAGGTTACACCTCTGGAAATGCTGCCCCAGTGGTGGTGCAAGCACAGGAATTACCTGATTTGTGACCTGAAACCCATGGCACTGGCAGGCTGGGGGCTGGGAATGTGTGCATGCACAGGCAGTGCAGAGATCTGGCTTTGCCTGCAGCCCTTTTCCAGAAACCAGGAGCACTCAGAGCACCCTCTCTGCCCACCCTGGGCCTCTCCCAGAGATCAGGACAGAGACAAATGAGCAGAGCAGCCAGGCAGGGTTGTGCAGCACCTTGGTGCACGTGTGCTGTGGTTACTCACGCAAGAGCTTAAAGTTCACTGTTCTTTATACACTTAGCTTATTACTGAATTCACCTTTAAAAAAAACTTAGGGTCTATGTGTTTTGCCTTTCCAATGCATGGTTGTGCTCCTAACCTAGGAAGTTAGTGCTACATCCACAGGAAATAATCATATTATTTCTCCAGGCATCCACCTTGTTCAACAGACCTCTCCTGAACAGAGTCTGCAAAGGTGGAAAAGGTTTTCCTTTAGATGTACCCAAAAGCAAGAGAAAAATCAAACTGATTCTGAGACCAAAAGGACTCTTAGTGTGTAGATATGTGTAGCCTCAGGGTATTGTGTTCCCTGGTTTCTTTTATTTATGTAAAATTGTAGCTTTATTTCTTGCTTTATTGCTTTGTCTTTAATGCCGACCAAAAGGAAACATTTTGTTGGATTTAAGGTCTGTGTCCCAGTTCTGCAGCATGGATGATTCCTGCTGTGCTCCAAATAAATGAGGATAAGGTCCAGTAAAACCTGGCTTTTCTCCGTTTGTCAGCTGTTGGGTTTAAGAAACTTGGATTGTTCCTTTTTTTTGTTTTCCCCTGAGTTTGGTGTCAGCTGCAGCCATTTGAACTGGATTGCATCTTTTATTGCAATTACAGCAAAGCTAAAAGATGCAGGAAAGAAAAATCACCTTCATATTTAGAAAGAGATGTTTTTCAAGAAAATAAATAAAATGGGTTTTCTGTCTCAGAAACAGATGTTTGTTTAAACCCATTCATGAGGTTGTGCTCAGATTTAATTTATTGTTTAATTTTGTAACAGTCTTTAGTAAATAAACTGCCTTTGGGAGCAAGTGAATCGGAGTTTTCTATATGCTGAAGTCTTGGAATGAGGCTTCTTTCAGCAGAGTTCAGCATCCCAGGAAAAGAAACAAAATTGCTGATGAGGCAGGCTCATGTATATAGATATTTGTCAGGGTTTTAAAAATGCAGCAACCTCACTTTGCAGCACAACTCTGGTAAAGTCTGTGTAATTGAGTTCAGTCCAAATCAAATCTCAGTTTTCAAAAGTCAGGCTTTTACAAAGTGGAGTTTGTGTTGTTTTCTTTTTGTTTTTGTTTTTTTGGCCGTGGGACTCTGGCTCTGCTCAGGCATTTCATCCTCGCTGCCTCTGAGTGCGGACACGTCCTAAGTGGAGCCGATGAAACCCAGCTGGTATCTTTAAATTATTTCTGACCAGATGTGAAATCACCCACAGAAATTCTGTGATGGTCATTTTGCTTTCCTTTATGGAAATTCTTAGCTGATAAGCAAACACAAATCTTTGAGAATGAGGGTTTGAACTGAATGCAAGCTTTAAAACTTTTCCCGACTTGCAGTAAATATACCTCAACAGATTACAGGCATTATAAGCACAAATACACGTGTTTCTTTTTGCTAAGTTTTTTGCTAAATCTGTTTAACAAGTTTGTCCTGAAAGTCATATTTGAATTCTTCCTCTTAAAGACTGCAGGAAAATTGTCTTAATTTAATTTAATTCACTTTATCTTATTTATATTTCTCATTCAACATTGGAAGAGGGAATATCCAGTCCACCCACTGACCTGTGTCTGGCTTTCCAGGGAAACAAACAAACAAGAATAACTTAAAAAACAGACTGCTTCAATCCTGAAATACATTATTAAATACAAAATTTAGGACTGAAACATTCCTTTGAAAAAGGCAAGTTATGGTTGATTTTATGTATTTTATAAAAGGTCATGTTTATCCTATTGGAATGCTTCTGTTTGACAAGCTGTTTATAGCAACCATTTGGTCTTGCTTTCTGTTTTTTTATGGCATATATGGGCTAAAAGTTATAATTGGTCATATTTTCTCTTTTGTTATGGTTTGACTTTGGTATTTGTTTTGGGAAGTGAACATTTAGGTCTTTGAATATGCACATCGGTCGTGAAGATGGAAAACTGATAGAGGCATGATTGCTTACTGTAATAGGAGAAAATTAAAATCCTATATTCCATGGAGCAGAATAGGAGCAGAATGCTGAGATAGCCCATTTGAAAAAGCAGAATTTTAAATGTTCCTGAGTTGTTCAGTTATCGTTTGTAAACCCCGTAACTGTGAGGCATTGCAGCCATTTTAAATTACTAGTGTATAAATGTTTAAATTATGCCAAGTATAAAGATAAGCATTTCTATTATGCTTCTGAATTTGGAGATCATCAGTAACTTCCTATTCTTCATAAAGTTCAATTTCATGCAAGAGTAACTGATGTTTTCAGCTGCAGTCAGTGATGCTGGGGCTCTGCAGAGCTGTTGGGTGGTGAGGGAGAAGGAGCCAAAGAGAAATAATTTAGAATAGCCTATGGTTGATTTACTAAGGCCATTGTGACAGTGTATCCATGTCATGTTATTAAACACAAGCCTTATCATATTAGTCATTTTATGTATAGTGATAACTGTATAATTACTGTATTTTATATACCCAGCTTTGTGCCCATTAGCTTTCAGTGTTAAATCATTAAAGGCAGATTTTAACTTCCATATGAATATGAATGTACCTTTTTCTTAATAAGGTCAGTCTTTTTTAAAAAAAGCTCAGCATCCTGCAGATGTTGCCTTTACCCATTATTAAAGTTTCCCTTTCTCCAATCAAAACTTAATATTTTTAGACAGTTTGTCTTTTTATAATTAACTGAAATTAGGACATAGTGAAAATGTGTTTTTAACTACTTTATTAGTCCTATTTGAAATTATTGTCTTCTTTCCCATAATGAATCAAACTTCTAATGATTCTTCCTGCTTACTAATTTGCATTGCTGTCTGGCTGCCTTGCATTTAATCAGCAAGAGTAAACTGCTAATAGATCA
This sequence comes from Aegithalos caudatus, assembly GCA_013389925.1. NCBI lineage: Eukaryota > Metazoa > Chordata > Aves > Passeriformes > Aegithalidae > Aegithalos > Aegithalos caudatus. The sequence continues at coordinate 162,653 of WEIU01006596.1, read as the reverse complement.
TCAGGAATCTGTCAGGAGCATCAGTGCAGCAGTGTGAGTGCTGACAGGGTGTGGAAATATCTGGGAATGACGGGCTCAGTCCATTGGGGATTTCATCCCTGGTCAGAAACACAATGATTGGCATCTCAAAACCTTCAGCACTAACCTAGATCTGTAATGGGCAATTGTGTTTATCTAGGAACCCCCTGTTTTCTGCCTGGCTTAGAATGCTGCTCTCACCCTGCTGTCTACCAGTAAGCAGCAGAAATCTGTTTATTTTGGTAGTTAAGTGTTTGCAGAGGTGCCTGGTTCTGTACTGCTGTTGGTTTCCATTCACTGCACTAACAGAGGGTTCTGAGTTGAGTAGGAATGCTCTGCATGGTTAACTGCAAAAATCAGATTTGCAGCTAGTTCTGAAAAAACCCAGCTGGGAGTTGGACAATTCCTTTGGTAAGGACTTCCTGCTTACAGAAGTAGAACAGTTTGTGGCTATTAAATATTAGACAAAAGATCAATGGTGAAATGCTGTGTTCTTAACTTCCTTCCTGCCTTATATTGCCCAAGACGTGATCCAGTGGAAGGTGTCCCTGCCCATGGCAGGGGGTTGGAACTAGATTGTCTTTAACATCCTTTCCAACCCAAACCATTCTACAATTCCATGGTTCTGTGATTAATAATGATTCACGCATTAAAAAAATAAAACAAGATGTGTTAAAATTATTTAATTTTTTTTGGTAGAAGCCCAGAGATTGCACAGAAGTTAGAGGGATGATTCAATCTTTATTCAATACTGTAATTAAACCCAAATTTAAAACAATAATTGGTCATTAATCTTGGAAAAGACAAAATTCTGAAAGAAACGACAATAAAATGTTTTTTTCTGGAGTAAGGTTTCCCATCCTCTCTGCATTTCTGAAAAAGAATGAAAGGCTTAATGAATGTGCAGAAAAGAGAAAGAAGAAAAACTGATGATAACTGAGGTCTCTGTGTGATTGCATGGAGTTTGCTACCAGTTGGGCTCTTATAGCTGTGAAACATGGTGAACTGTAAATATTTGGAATAGCCTGAAGTTTCCAAGTTTAAAACTGCAAGGAAAAAATATATAATGAGCTGCTAATCCTTATTTGGCTGGTTTATTTTCCAAAATTTAATACTTGGGGGAGAAGAGATTGTAGCATTCCAATGATCATAGACCCATGGATGGGTTTGGGTTGAAAGGGACTGTAGAGCTCATCCCATTCCACCCCCTGCCATGGTCAGGGACACCTTCCCCCAGACCAGGCTGCTCCAAGCCCCATCCAACCTGGCTTTGAACACTTCCCTCCATCCCCACCCAGGCTTGTGCAGGTATCCTTGGCTGCCACACCATCAGTGAAGGAAGAAATTGGAGTGTTTTCACCCATGTGGTTTTAAGACAATAGGATGAAAAATGACTCCTTTGCTATTTCCATTGTTGCACATATCACACAAATGACAAAGCCTTAGCTTGTCATTATTTCTTACAGTTTAATCTTCCTGTTGGCAATGTCAGGGTGTAAAAAATATGAAAGCATATTGCAGTCTTACTTTTCAGATTTTTTTTCCTTTTTTTTTTTTTTTTTTTTTTTTTTTCCTAGCAGATCCCCAGCACTGTTTGAAGTTTGAAATACGTTTTTTTTAAATCTGTCTGGTTGTGTGTTGGTGTGTCCTTCCCTTTCTAACTTCTGAGCCAGCGTGACTGTTAGTTGTGTTGGAGGGAGGGAAGAGAGAGGGAACTTTGTCAAATGAGCTTCATAACCTGATTATAGAGATGATTGTACACTGCCTGCATTAGGGGAGCATTAAACACTCATTAGGGCTCTGAAGCGTTATTTGTTATGAACCTGGATGCAGCTGGCATTCAACTTTTATCTTCCATGTTTTGATACAGTAACAAAAGTGTAAATTACAAATGGGAAGATTCTAAGAGCAAGAATAACAAACAAATCAGTATTTTACAGTCCCTTTCCCAGGCAAAATATTTTTGTTCTTTTCCCCTGTTCAGAGACAGAAGCTAATCCTACCCAAGGCACTTCTGAAAGTGCTCACAGAAGAGATTATTCCACAGGGACTCAACTTGCAGTTCCAGCTCAGAGCTAATGTGACACCAGATATTAAAGTGCTGGAGCTCCCCTGAGCTGCAGCCGAGTGGCACCTGTCCATGGGAAGGACAGGTGCATGATTGAGAGGATTTCTTTCTAAATCTGAGCCTCAGGTGACACATCTGGATCCTAACAGGGATGTCAGTGATCTGTTGTCACATTAGTAATGCATCAGGGCCCTGCAGCCTTGCTCCACGTGTCCCTGCAGGATCCCACTCTCCTCACACTCCCAGGATGTTGTGGGTTTGTGGCTGCGTTGAAACCTGGCGTGTCTGTGAAAATAAAAACCCTTTTTTCACCCTTCTCCAAATTTTCCTTTTGTGCCATTGTCCTAGGCTGACTTTATGATGCTTGTATGCTGAATTGTCTGTTCTGTGCTTTGTGTCGGGGTCAGGATTATTTCAGGTGCTCCAGGTGTTGTAAGGAGTGAACTGCTCCCTGTTATTTTTAACAATGCAACCTCCTAAACCTCCTCAAACACAGCCAGTGCTGACATGCACCTTGTAAATGTAAAGTTACTACAAACCCGAGCATCTCAAGGCTGTTTTTATTCTAACACCTACTTGGCTGTTCAAAGGTCACTATGGGGCTGTGCCTCTCTTGAGAAAAGTGTTGTGTGCTGGGTACACAACATTACACAGGGTTTTATTCAAGAGGTGCTGATAACAGACTTGATTTGCCAGTTTGCTGGATGCTGGATCATGTTTCCTGCTTTGCAGGCCCTTCAGAGTAGAAATTGGTCTCATTTACTTCAATTTAAATGTTAATGATCCTGTTTTTCTCAAAGCAAAGGGAAATATGCACAATCACTCTGAAAATAGAGATATATTCTTCTGACAATCCCAGTAATAACTTTTTGTCTAAAAATCCTTTTAAATACTTGTTTTACTGCTTGGCATTAAACTGTTTCTTATGTAGAAAACTTTTGAAAGGCACTGATCAGATAAGATTCCAGACCCAATTTGACAATATATGTACCTATATGAAGAGAGTAAAATGAATAGAAATTGTTTCTTTTGTTGTTGGCAGGTCCTTTTTCTAGCTCTGTAATAGTTATGGAAACTCCCAAGCGCTTCACAAATTTTGGGTGTGGAAATGTCAATATTTTATCAAACATTCAGTGCAGTTTTATCATATGCTTTATTTTAAAAGCTTTATCCATCTGGGTTTATATAATAGCACGTTTAAGAACCCTTACTTAAAATATGTGTGAAATCTGCTTGAAACCCATGTGCCACTACAATAGTGAGCAATGCTGAGATTGATTTCCAGCTAAGTGTGTACTTAGAGCAGAATCAGGAGTGTGTGGCACAAACTGGGGGGTAGAGAAGAAGAAATGTGTGGTTGGGGGATCACAGGAGATGGAGACTGGTTCTGCTTGGGAGTGAAACCAGTGTGAGGGTACTGCCACTGTGAAAACACAACAGGGACCTGCAGGGCACACAGATTTTGGTCCTTCTGGGTTGTTGGGGTTATCAGGCTCTGTCCTGTGCATTAGAACAAAATACAATTGGCAGAGCTGGTGCTGGAGGGGAATGCTGATGGGCACCAGGAATGTTTTAATATCCTAATAGAAGCCTGGACAGGCTCTCAACATTAATGGGGCTGATGAGAAATTAAGGTTTGTGTTCTTCAAAGTATTGGAGAAAATGCTGCTTTTCTGTTCCAGGTGGCTGTTAGTGCCTCCTCTTTTCTTTTCCTTTTTCTTTTTCTCCCCTCTCCCCCAGAAGAGAGGGTGAGGGTCAGTTTGTGGTCTCCAAAGCTGCAGTCCCAGCATCCCTCTCCTCTTGTCACAGCCATGTAATAAAGAACAGAAACATTATCAAGGAATCATGCTGGATAAATTCAGATGAATGTTCATATGAATACAAATAATTTACCCTGTCAGGGTGCTCCTGTGCCTTTCATGTCTCTTCCAGTTTTTATGTTGCAACTTTGTGTTTATTTTGCAAGACGGGGGGAGGATTTTCCCTCTCTGTGATGAAGTGGTTGGTAAAGTTCAGTCATTTTAAGTTGTGTGCTAATTCACAAACACTCTCATGTCTGCCAGCTCCTATACAGTACTGTAAAGAAAGTTAATTGCTCTAAATAAAGGTGATATTACAGGAAGTGCTTTGTGCATTTAACCTAAGAAAATACATCTGCTGTCTTTGAAAATGAAAGTTGTTTCTGTTTATGTTAGCAGCTGAGGTTGCCGTTAATTTTTATTTTGTTGTTCAAATATTCTTATTAGGCAAAGGTGCTAAAACAGCTATAATTACATCACTGCATTTGCTGCTTGGAATATTGTTTATTGGCTTTGGATTAGGTGTCTTAATTACTTGATTGCTGTATTTTGGATTTGGATAAATGTCTGTTCATTTTTGTGGCATTCCAAGTATGATTAATATCTGCAAAACATATTGAAGTCATTAGGCTTTAATGTTCAAAACTGTTCTTTTTTTTTTGTCAAGATGGAGGAAAGTGTCAATAAGAAAATAATTTTCATTTCAAATGAGTGCTCATAAATATGTAAAAATTAAAAAGCAATGAATTGTTTTTATGAATTTTAATGGCTGGCATGGTGCTGCATTATGCCAAGAGAATGAGTGGCATAAATTACAGTAGACTATTAATTCATACCATTTCTGTAACTCATTTCATATGTGCTGGTCGTGCCTGTGTGCAGACAAGTTGTTGTCGCACACATTGTGAGTCTTTTCCCACAACATTGAAACTCATCCACACTAAACTGGGATGTGGTGGCAATTTTAATATCACTGATCAAAGCTGTAGTGCTTCTTAGTAGAGCTCGAGGAGGGGAGGTTTGCTCTGTCTGCTAAGTGGTGTAGGAGAAGGGATGTAACAAGTACCGAGGCATTTTAATGCTGTGTTGGCATTGCTGTCGTTTCCTGCTGCCTTCTAACTACATGAAATTATTCACTAAGTTAAATAAATGTTAATGCAGAAAGTAACTGAGTAAATTTATAAAGCCTTGCCTATCGGTAACATTTCATTCTGCATCTCTCTGGCTGAAAGGGATGTAGGTAAAGGACAAGTTGGCAAAGTGGTATTAATGTATAGTTGGCTATTTTACAGCTGTGCTAGGGGTAGAGCATTGCACATGGAAACAGGGTGAGTTAGGGAATGATACAAAGTGTGTAACACAGTTTTTAATAGACACCAGCAGACAGGAATTCAGTGTCTTCCTCTAAAATCTCTGATCAGAGCAAGTCATGGTATTCAGAGCAGAAAAGGAGCGTGGGTATAGGAAGGCAGGTGTTAAATGGAAAGGTCACAGTTGTATCTGTTATTAAAAAAAGATCCACATTCAAGAGTGGCTGTGGTTTCAGAAATAGTCAGTAGGCTTTGGGAAGCCCCCTGTGCTGAGCTGGGCAGGTAATCCTGTCTGGGCAGCCCCAGGGATTTTATCCAGCACTGCAGGAGGTTCAAAGCAGAGTCCTGCTGAGCCTCAGCTGGAGATGTGCTGCTGGGGAAGAGAGCAGAGAGGGGGGGAAGCTGAAATGAGGCAGTGACTTAGAGCTGCCAGAGCTGTTTGCAACCTGGTGGCCACAGACTCAGAGTCAGTGGACACATCCAGGGGTTTCTGAGGGTAATAAAGAAAAAAAAAACCTCTGAGATGGCCTGAATTTGCTGTGCTGAGGTCTGAACTGGCAGGAGAAAACTTTTAGGGTCAGTAAACTGGAAAACCACTTAGAGTTTAAGTGCCCAGTCCCATCCTCAGTGAGATTTGCAGGAAGATTAATTACTAATAACTGATTGGATGCTAGCTTACTTCCCTACCAAGACTTTAATTAACTGCAATTAAAATTGTCAGTTTGGATTGAACTTGGTACTGATGTACCAAAGTTTTATCACTTTGTAAAGATACTGTGCGTTTTTGATTAAAAAAAATAACTTCCTGTGAAAAAGAAAGACCAGAAAAGTTCTTTGTCCAGCTGCTTTTTATTTTATCTATCTTTAATGGGAAAATCAACCTTTGAAGGGTGTCCAGCTTTTGCAGAAAGTAGAAGCTCCCTTTTGTGGTGTATTCAAATATGCACAAATGGGCACTGTAGAGCAGGCAGATGGAAATCAAACATCCTGTCACAGCTATAAAAGGTTAACACACAGTGTTGTACAAGACCTTTGCAGAAGTTATTTTATTAAAGTATTAACTCAAGACAGTATTTAAGATTATTCCTAACTTCAAAGGTAGTTAAAATAATATATTAGAAATTGAGCACTGATCTATGGATGTAAATCAGTAAGTTGCTGAAATCAGAAGACTCAACAAGTTCACTAACTTAAGTTATCCCTGAAGATAAACCTTAATAATTTTTTACAGCTGTAAGAAAATGCAGCCTGTGCTTTTCTGGTTGATTTAAATAAAACAAAATTATATCCCCAAAAATATATTCCTTTTGGAGAAAAAACTCTTCATTTCCCTCCCCTCCTGCCTGTGCAGTGCAGCAACACAGGAACATTTCAAGAAGTGGAAGTCACCTCTAGATCCAAGGCTGGTTCATCTGGCAGCAGGCAGTGTGAAGGTCCCAGGTTACTCAGTGTTTGTGTACGTGTCTCCACATCATCTCACATGACATAATGAGAACAAAACAAATTTGTTTCACTGGAAGTTCATGTGGTACAGGAAGCTGTTGTGCCCAGGAGCAATGCTGGTGCATAACCAACTGCAAATATTTTCCAAGTGCAATTATTCTTTCTTTTAGGTATGTTCACAGAGAAACACGTCTTTCACTTTAGAAAAGCCCTCAGTATTCTGTTGGTTGGTCCTATAAAAATAGATGTGTTTTCATGCTAGATGTCCATTCAGTGAAGACACTCAATGGCCTTGTTTCTTCCTGCAGCAATTTTCAAGATATGCCCTTGATTCTTTAATATGTCTTCTCCCAGGATTCCAGCTCACTCCTTATATCAAAACTGGTCTTCCTCTTTGTCCTCTTAATTTCCTTTATGCAAATTGTAACCCACAGAAAAACAGCAAACACAAAAGAGTCAAATAAAACAAATCTTGGAAGAAAATCTGTTCATAAATGAAAAACTTAAGTAGATTTTAAAAGTGAGACTGTTATTTTCATTACACTTGTGTATATTTTTGCTTCCTTAAATGGCCAGGACTAATATCAAAGGTTACACACGGTATCAGTAGAGTTGTGGGGTTTGTTTTTAGGAAAGAAAAAGCTCTGCAGCTTGGAGATAAAATATAATGTAGTAGTTGCTAAGGTAACTGCATGCTTTTGTGAGTAGTGGAACAAATTAGGTGAGCAAAACTGTAAATTGTCAATAGGTAGGTTAGAGCAGCTGCTGAAGTTTAACCTCTTCAGACCGGCCAGGGAAGCCAAGGCATGGTGAGGAGCACGATGATCCTGACTCCAGAGAAAACTGGAAAGCAGAGATTGGTGCTGGGCCTTTGAGGGGCAGTGAGCAGGGGTGAGCCTGGCTGGTGTGTGAGGATAAAAGCTGTTTGATTTGTTTCCTTGAGGATAGCATGGTGTGTTTGGCTGGCAGCACCTGCCCGGTGGCTCCAGGGAGAGTTCTGCAGGAAGAGGAAACTGATGCTGCTGCTCCAAGGGATGGGACACCACATCCTGCCACACCTGCCCTGTGCTCTTTTTCAGCTTATCCTGAGGGTGATTCCTGATGGAGTGCATTCCTAGGAAAGAGATGGAGTTGGTCCCTTTGGAGGCTGAGCAATCCCACTCCCACACGTCCCATGCTCACACAGCAGCTGAGTGTGTGTGCAGTTCCCTTTGCTTAACCTCACACCCTGGCAGCTCTAAGCACATGGAGCCCAGGCTGCTTTCTGGATTTAACCAGATACCTCTGCCAACTGCTGGTGACCAGAAGAATGTGTTTTGAAAAGGTCTGAAACATAAATTTGACAGAGTGAAAGCCTGATGCTGTTATGTGATTATTTTAAAGAGTGATGGCTTGGGACTCCAGTCAAAATGTGGCCTGCATCTACAGAGAGGTAGATAAGATTTTATTTGGGAGGAGAAGCTTACTGAGTTTTGGGATACTAGAGGCTAAAGACTAAAAATAAGAGCAGTTAGAATAGGGAATACTTTAATGGCTCCAAATCCTTTAACAATAAAAATTATTGTCCTCATTGCCATTCATAGCAGGGATTATTTTCCCAGGAGAGTGTCAGACAGGCCAGGTGTGTTTAAATATCACTGATTTTATGTGCTCATATTTCTGAGCATCCATTTCTAGGCTGAAAAAAGATTTTTTTTTTTTAATATTATTTTCATTTCCTTACCCTTGACTTCCTGTTGCTTGGAGCTTTCCTCCCACTACCAGAAATTTTGAGTAAACTGTAGCTTCAGCACCAAACAGAGCCCATGGTTTGTCACGTGAAGCAGCTTTTGCCATGAAACTACAGCCACTGCATACCTGTAGAGCTGCACCTCTTTTGGGTTGGATTTAGCCCAGCTGGAACACAAAATATCTTTACTTGGTGGATCAGACAAAGCAGCCGGTCAGATTCACAGTTTAAAAAAAAAAAGTACAGAGTTACATCTTTTCATGTCCATAATGTTATTTACTAATTAGCCAGGAGTAACCAGTTTGAAGGATTTTATTTGGCTTATTACACTTTTGATTCTCAGTTGATCTGATTCTCACAAATGCAGCTTCTAATTTTCTAGGGGGTTTAGTTGGTTGGTGCTTTTTATGGAATTTTTTTTTTTAATTATTTTTTATTTTTTTGGTTCCCCCTCCCCTGCAATTGCTCTTAATTGAATAATTTTAATGAGTAGTTTTTTCAGCACGTGGAAATTTTGACTGTTAGGTTTTGTGTTTAATTGTGAAAATTAACCTTAAAAGTAAGATTTTGTGCTGCAGGACATTATTTGTTGAGTCAGCCTAATCAATTCTGGAGGTTGGAATAAATAAAAATGAACTTTAAATTGGGAAATGAGGCATAGACAGCACTACATGGAGTTTGGATTTGCTGGTCTGCACACAGTATCTAAAATATTCTGCACAGTGCAACTCCACAGACAGGAAGAAATATATTTTAGAATTAGGCAAGTAGCATTTTGTACAGAATTATTTGGTCTTTGAGTATAGACTGTCCAGATGAATGAAATCTATTTGTCCCAGCTCAGAAATCTCCTCCATTTCATTCCTTCTAGCTCAGTGATTACCAGAATCTCATTTTGGAGACACTTTCAAATCCAACTACCTGTGCTCAGAATTGGACCAGGGGATTCTTAAAGGTTTTATAAAAGCGACAATTACATTGGTCTGACATTGCTTGCATCCTTTCCCAGGGTGTTTTCCACTTCACCTAACTAACTTTCCATGCCTCTTCAGGCTACTTGCAGTCAGAATTGCTTTTTACTGGGAGATTTGAGACCATACAAGAAGGAGTAAGTTATTAGTGTGGGGCTCTTGCAGCCTCATCAATTTTCATCCTCACTTTCCCAAATGTGAGAAGAGGAGATGCTGAGAGCTTTCTCTTGGAGGGCAGGGCTTTGGACACTCTGTTTAAAATACAGGCAGATAAAGGAACAAAATCCAGTTTCCTGCATCTCTCATGTATTGGGGTTTTTTTAGGTGGTAAATGCTAATTATGTGCACTCAAAATTGCACATCCTGTGTCTCTGTGCTTTGTAGCAAACACTTCCAAACAGCATTATCAGAGTGGGGAGATAAATGTAGTCATAAAATATGCATCTTTATAAATATATTATTGTTTGCTCTCTCTAAAAACACATTTATCTGGAAAATTTACTTTCATGACATCCCTCTTCTCCCAGTGAGAACATTGATTTCTCCTGTCTAGGCCTCCCTTAACAGTGATGGTTTTCTTTCTTTGCAGCACCTGCTTCCCCCAGTTGTTTTGCTGCTCAGAATTTCTCAGTTTCTTTTTGGAGATCTCTTAATTACCATGAGCCTTTGGTTATTCCACCATTCCAGCAAGGTCTCCTGAGAGGATAAATGGTGTCAGTTCATGGCAAACACCGACACCTGCATAAGTTGTGCCACCTTTTGGATGAATGGTGATTATCTCTCAGAAAAAATCTCAAAGATTTATTGAAAAAGTGCTCTTGTTCTTTGCCTCTGCCAGGAATATCCAGAGTACTAATAGCTGTAAATCTGAAACAAATTGGGGGCCTATCAATAAACCACACTTTTGACTCATTAAACACAATGGATGATTTTACATATTTAAAAAAAAATCCTCTCTCTATGGACAGCAAATTCTATTCAGAAGAATTGGATTAAAATAAGAATTTCCTTTTTTTTTTTTTTTTCCTCCTTTTCAGCCCTAAAGTCTGTTTGCAATCTGTCAGTGGGAGAAGTGAAAAGGAGTTGACTAAGCATTGGAGTTTAGACATGATAACTAAAACTAATATTCTGGTTTTCATCTACTTGGTTGGATCAAGGAAATAAAACAGGTGGAGCAAACCCACCACCACTGAAAGTGTGACAGAAAGCTCTTATACCCAGTGATAAATATAAAATATGTGGGTGTAGGATGGATGGAACAGGGGATTTTTTCCCTGCCTGCTGACAAGGGGCTGCCCTAGTGAGGAGAAGGTGTGACAGAGGTGTGTATCCCTCCATGTGTGTGCAGTTCCTAAATCTGCAACAAGGTGTTGGATCTCTGTCTGCTTTGGTTTTCCCATGAGGAAGGTCTCAGCTCCTCAAGTCTTTGACATTCTTTGGATCAGGCAGATTTTTTGCTTGTAGAAAGTAAAAGAAAAGAGAAATGAAAAAAAATCCTCATATAGCCATAGACATGATAATCATAGTGACAAATAGAAAAAAAAAATCAGTTGGAAGAGAATTCAGACTAATTGTGGATTTTAATCGCAAAGAGAATCAGGGCTGGTTTTGACAAACAATAATAAATTAAACAATTCTGTGTTGCTATCTAATGGAACAAATTCTGGGGAAGAAACCCCTCAGCCTATTATTTCTGTGTCTGAAATTCATAACAGTAATTATAGTTACAAGGGATTTGATGCAGTGATAAGTGTACAATGGATCTTAATACATTTTTCCAGGGCATTCAGCTGGCTGAATGCTGGATGTGTCACTGAAATACACCTCTAATGTGAGGCAACTTTCTTACAATGAGAAAGTGAAGTTTTCTTTCTGATGTATAGAAAAGCAGTGTGGTATTTTGTGTGGTTCTTATAAATAAGAACATAATACTGGAGGAAGAACTTCTTTCTAATATGGGCAGTGGGCAGGATTTCAGAGGATTTAACAATAACTGTGTCATTTCACACTTAGCTATAAAAGTGATTTTCTAACAAAACATTTTAGATGGAGCCATAGTATTTTTGAAAGGTTGAAGCATGGGGATAGTTGAATTTGTGCTTGAATGTAATGTACTGAAAGAGGGATGCTTTTGATGTCTAAATTGGCTGCTAGTTAGTTTTAATGCATAAACTCCTTTCTTCAAAAGGGGATTCAGAGGCATTAGAAGCAATTCTGTTTCTGGAGCGATACTAATAAGTACAGTGCATTCCTTGGAATAATCAGTTCATGGGAATAATTTGGCAGTGCTGAATTATTTACAGGCTGGTATTCTCAGTCAGAGATACACTGCTAAGATGTAAAACAGCCAAATAACTTGTGCTAATAATAAATAACTGAACTCATTGTTCAGAAAGTGTTTGCAAACAAGGGTTGGCTTTCATTTACCACACCTTATGAATTGGAGTCTGAAGCTGGATTCAGGTGGACATGTGCTTTGAATGCAAGAGTGGAGTGTTTAAAAATAAGCTCTTGTAGAGTGATTGTTATTGTGGGCACGTGTTGAAGATTTGTGATGCAAATACGTGGAGTGTGGGGCTGAGATTAGAATCAAACCCATGACTAAAAGGCCAAAAGCTGAGATACTGCAGATCTAAGGGTCATGAACCTGCTGTCTGATGGGGCTTTTATTTGCTTACAGTCCTGGGATTTTAAAGCTGCTCTCATACCTCTGAATCACTGGCTGGAAAGCTGAAAGCATGGAGCTAAATGTAGAGCAGGGCAGGACTGCAAGGCCTTTGGGAGTCAGGGATGACAGATTTAAGATGCAACTGTGGTGCTGCTTGTGTTAATGTCAGTATATTGCTGAACCTGTGGGATGCGTGTGAAGCTCAGAGAGGTTTTGGTAGGAGAAGTCCAAGAGATGTGATGGGCAGAGAGTAGGCAGTGGAGTGCTGTTAGGATATCCAGCTCATACACTTAATAACATGGTTGTACAAAGGGAATAGCTTTTTAAAAGAAAAGTTCCTGTGGATAATTTAAAGGAGAACAATCACAGGTCAGAAGTGTGTGTTAATATTTAAAATGCTTTACTAAATTCAGGATCTTCTCTTACTCTGCTAAAAGTTCAGAGAAGCCCTTTTGACCTTCCACTGTTTAACAGCTGTCAGTGGCAGAGCCATTACATTCATAAGCAGTTTTGCAGTGCACCTCACAATACATCTCCTATTTATAATAATACCTTTGTGCCCCAACCTGAGTCACAGCTCTTTTCCATTTAAACATTCACTTACGGGTGGCCTAGAGAAAAGTTAATGAAATGCAGATTTCATTAGCTGCAGTGGAACATGTAATTTGACTACTGAAATTAATGCTCTTGCCCACTTGAACCCACACCTCTGGCCACAGGAATTGAATGTGTTTGATCTCTGAGAGTGCTTCAGGAGGAGAAGTGGCTGATGGTTGCAGGGAGCATCCTGAGCTGGGTGTCACTATGGGTTCCAGGTGAGAGGAGCACCTGCCTGGGCACCCAGACCCCTTCCCTCTTTCTGCTGTGGTCCTTGGGACTGGGTCACACAGAACCACAGAGTGCTTTGGGTTGGAAAGGAGCTTAAAGATCCTCTTATTTCAACCCCCTGCCACGGGCAGGGACACCTTCCACTGGAGCAGGTTGTTCAAAGCCCTGTGCAGGTGAAAGCTCACACCTGGCACTGTCTGAGTGTGCTGATCCCAGCAGGGCACACCTGGGGACACACAATTTTGTGTCAGGAGAGCACAGGGACTGCACACCCAGCAGGGCACACCTGGGGACACACAATTTTGTGTCAGGAGAGCACAGGGACTGCACACCCAGCAGGACACACCTGGGGACACACAATTTGGCAGAAGGATTTGAGAGGGACTACACAACCAGCTGGACACACCTGGGGACACACAATTTTGTGTCAGGAGAGCACAGGGACTGCACAACAGCATTTAAAGGGCTTAGAGGAAAAGCAAAGTCAGATTGGTTTGGGGTTTTTCATTACAAAATGTTTAAGAATTAACTGAATGTGGACTTCTGGTAGGAATAGCAATCACTGTTTAAATACAGGTAAGAAATAGTTGCATTGTAGAATGTGTTCTTTTGTAGCTTTTTTTTTTATTGTTCTCTGGACAATCGAGATCTCCTTCAAAGATGCATCTAAGCCCATGTGGCAATCCTTGCTCATTTGTCTTTTATATTTCTACATCACAATGAAAAGAGGCTTAAGACATAAATCAGTGTTCTGTCTCCTTCTGACTTGCCTGCACATTTATGCATTTTTAGTCCATTTAGTCCTTTTTAATGGCATGGATTCGTGTGGTGAGGCTCCCTGTAGGTACAATGTTTTTGTGTTTAGCATTAGGCATGGAGAATATGCTATTTGTAGAGGAAAAGGAGCCCAACAGCAGGTGGAGCAATGAACTATTTACAGCCCTGGATCCTGAGATCACATGTGCTTCTTTATTTTGTACTTCTCCTTTGCCTCACTTTGTTCAGATCGATTGTCAAATATCTGCCTGTAAAAAAGAAAAAAAAAAAAAAAAAAGAAAAANAAAAAAAAAAAAAAAAAAAAAAAAAAAAAAAAAAAAAAGAAAAAAAAAGTTGCCTTTCCATTTGGAAGATTAATTGGGTTATTTCAGTCACAGGAAAGTTGCCAGCTCGTGTAAAAATGGGAGGAGAGGGGACACAAATTCTAACAGCTATTGATTAATAACAGATGTATATTCAACGGGATGGAAGATAAACTGCTCTTTCCAGGGATTTGATGGATAGGTGCTTGCTTCTCAGTTTCCTGGGGAACACTGCAGGCACCTCTGCTGGGCTGCTGAGGTGTTACCTAATGAATTTCCATTGATTGCATGATGGTGGGCATTGATCAGGTCTCTGCTGCCAGTCAAGCCCCTGCTCCTGCTCTGCCAGCCTTCCTCCAGTAGCAAATAACAGCTTTCAAAGACTCTTTTCCCCTGTTTCTTTTCTTTTATGTTATTTCTTTCTGCCATTAATACTTGAAATGTACATTCCTAGAAAAGATCAGATCCTAGAAAAATCAGCCCAAAGAGCATGCTGTCTTTATCAGTTACTTTGTTTAATATGTGAAGTGTCCAGCAGAGTGTATAATCCAGTGTTTTGCTCAATTAGTAAATCAATATAATCCAAAGCAGATTTATAAACTGCACACAGACAACCTGGGGAACGGGGTCTTTAAAGCCAATAGCATCAGCCAGCATGTCTGAAGTTATAATGACAAAAGGACTGGGAAGAGAGTAACTAAATGCTGGATTGCTTTGTAATGCCAGTGTGAATAAAAGGCTGCTTTCATACACAAGGTGAGGAGAAAGCATCCTGGCCTGCTGTAGGGCTTTTGTGCCTCTGTGTGTGTGTGTTAGCTGTGTGTGGATAGATGCCTGCCTCTGCTAGAGAGAGCACAGGGACAGTATAAAGAAGCAAAAGAGGTTGGCAGAGGAAGTAGTAGGGAACTTCATGAAACAGTAATTCCTAATCCACTTGCAGAGATGTCCTGAAGTGTTGCAAATGCTCTCTGCACATCGTGCACCATAGAAGTGGTTCGGGTTTTTGTTCTCCTCTGTCATTTGTATTGGGCTTTTTGTCTTGTAAAATTAATGGTGGACATTGTTTTACATGGATTTGAGCTGTGTTGGTCTTTGGATGAAACCTGGATTTATTTTTAAAGATTTCCTGTCACCTTTTATCCCTGCAAGTGTCCTGGTATTTCTCTTGAATTTCACACTGGGAATCACATACAACTGCATATCAGTCCTGCTGCAGACTTACTCATGTGAAGCACTTGCAGTTTACTGAGTTTTCAAGAACTCTATAGTGTTGTCTAGCTGGAGCTTAATTTTTTGGTGGGTTGGGAGGCATTTTCCTGGTTGCTATCAACAGCAGTCAAAATAAAATGAGTCTCCCTCTGCCCAGAGAAAATACTGTGCTTTTTTGGTTTGGTGAGCATCACCAGCAAGACCTAGTGGTCTACACTTTAAATTTGAAAAGATGTTTAAAGGACAAATTTTATCCAAATAGCAAATATCTGTTTGAAATCCAGCTCTTTACCCTTTGTGTGGGTTGTTGTGACATTTTTACTTCATCCCTTCGGAGTTTTTTGCTGTTACATACATGAAAACTGTGCTGCTGGATCACTGCTCCCCAGAAGATAGGCATTAAAAAAAGCACCTGCTCAACCTCTAATTGAATTTTTGACCAAAATCCCACCAGCATCACTTCTGCCAATTGTCTTTCACCTGCTATTGCTACAGCAGGTGACTGAATTGCAATGCTCCCTGACTGGAGGGTGCTTGGATAGAGGGAAAAGACCTCAGCACGGTGTGAAAGTGAATCTGTTGTGTGATAAATTACTTTTTGTCTTTCATCACATAAATCAAAATTTCATAAGCATTGATATTAGTTCCTAAATTTTAGCAACTGTACAGCTGAAGGAAATGCCTGCAAGCAGAGAGAAGTTAATTTAATGAAATATTTGAAGACATTCCTTATCCTCCCCATGATGCTCCTTAGATGTGTGTACTGGGTGCTTGTTGCTGGGAATGGACTTCCCTTCTGCTGCCAGAGAGAAGTTGCCTGGAGTACCCATAACCATCCAATTCTTGAAAATTTCATCTTAGATCAAGTCAAGAACTTCTCCTTATATATGAAAATTATAGATGGAATTACGTATAATCAGTTGTTTTAATTTATGACGCATCACAACCTGTGTGGGGTTTATTTATTTATTTTTATTTTTCTGAGCATAGAGGCATTTAGACTGGCAAAGGCCTCTAAAACCATCAAGTCCAGTCATTAACCCAGCACAGCCAAGTCCACATTAAATCAAGTCCCTGAGTGTCATAATCCTGCCAGATACAGCAGGATACCATTTGAAAGAATCTCCTTTTTACCTAGAAGGGGAAGAAATAGTGGTTGTCAGAGCTGAGTCACAGAGGTAAATAATAATGAAAGCTATCCTGTAAGCCATTGTAAAGCCTCCTTGGAAATTCAGTCATATTTCCCTCATTAGCTGGAAGCTCTGTTGTCATTTGTGCAGTAACTTTCACTTCTGGAGGAATGTAACTTTTCCAGTGACAGTTTAAAGGAATCTCTCTGTCATGTGCTCTTCTGTAGCTCATTTCTTAAGGATGTATCTCTCAGTCAGTTCCCAAAATTCTAAACTATATTTAAGACATATTAGTCACACGCAACATCATGTTTTAGAAGACACCATGCATGTTCTCAAACTTCTGGGCCATCTCCAGGCATGTACAGAGAAGTTAGCATTATTCATGTACAGAGAAAATCACTGGTTTAATCACCTTGTGTTTTGGGGCTTAACTGTCTGTGGATGCCTCCTGAGAGCTTTCCTGTAAGAGCATCCCCCTGTCCAATGGCTCCAGCCTCTGCTGGATCTGCTGGCATTCCTGGAGGTTCCTGCACTGGTTTTCTTCCTCCTCAGCACAACCATACCTGCACTTTGAAGTTCCTAAAGACATTGTCTTCTGATGTCTTACAAAGAAATAATAATGAAAATACAAAGATCTTCCTGATTCCAGCTCCTCGGGCTAAACCACCTGCTGGCTGCAATTACCCCAGGCTTTCCATCACTGGGATTTTCCCATACCACTGCACTTCAAAGGGAAAATATTAAATGTTGCTCTGTTTTAATGATTAATTGTAACATTGTATAATGCAGTTGCTGGCTTTTCTTGTCTTGCTCAGAGCTTCATGTAACTTTGCCTGTTAATTCATTTAGAATTTTTTATTTGATTCGAGTTTTTTAGAAAATGCCAAGGTAACAAAGGCCAAGTAAGTGTTTTCATCTGGTTTGAAGAAAAATCTGTCCTGAATTTGATTTTGCTCACGGTTCAAACTCTCCTTCAGGGTGCTTAACCAAAATGCACTTTGTGGGCTGATTGTGGGGGTGTTGGACTAAACCTCTAAGGGTTCCTTCCAACCCAGACTGTTCTGGGATTCTGTTGTCTGTGTCCTTGACCCTTTCTTTTATTCACACATGATAAGGGACAACATCTAAGCTTAGAAGAGTCAGGGTTGTGGGTTTTTTCACTCTGCAACATCTGAAATAACAAGAAAGCACTCAAACTGCATTATTCCATTGGTACAAGTAAACACAGAATATAAAAAAGGAAGAGTGACAATAACAATATAGAGAGAAAGCAGCAGAAAAGTTGCAAGTTCAAAAAAAAACAACCCAAACTCTATCACTGTTAGCAAGTAAAACTCCACTTCAAAAACTTTGTGATGTTTTTACATCCTAAAATCTCATTCTAAGAGGATTTAGTAGAGATAAGATCAGCCATAGAATAACTGTGTGCAGACCTGAATCCAGCTGACTGCATTTGTGCCTTTCATTCAGTCATCACCAAGGAACAGGTCCAACTTTCACTTAGTCATAGCAAATTTAGATTTTAGAGATAATTTTTCCACCATTCAGGAGAAGAGATTTATTGGTGAAATACAAGAGGAAATCTGGACTTAGATAGGAATCTGCATTGCCACTAAATGTCATAAATATATGGACAAAAGATAAATGTGCACTTCTTATAAATCTGCGGTGGAACTTTATCTCAAAAATAACATGAACCTGAGTGCTGAACAACAAAGAACTGACAAGTTCTTGGGTTTGCTTTTCTTATGGTACTTAACTTTTCATTTTAATTCTTTTGTTAAAACAAGCTCTACAACTCAAATTTTTAATTCTTACAATGAAAGCTTTTTTGATTGAATAGATAATTTTGATGTGCAGCATTTTTTAAGCAGTTTGTAACAATCATAGTGATATACCAGGAAGTCTGAGTTTTTAAAGAAGAGATTCAGGATGCCTTTTGTAGCTCTAAAGTAGTGTGGCTTAATTTAAAAAAAAAAATCAAATAAAAATTCTCTGGGGAGACATAAAGGTAGAACTTTTTCTGATACTGGCATAAGCATGTTTTTCATTTGCCTCTAGATTTTAGTATTAATTTTGACAGCAGGAAACTAAACCCAGATATTTCTGCTAATACACTGAATCTGTGCAAAGCATAAGGCTGTCAGAATTTTCCAGCATTATCCCCTTCAGTTCTGCCACTGTCCATTACAGCAGCATTTTGCAGCACACAAGACTTTCCCTCTAAAGAAGCATTTTCCTGATGTGAAGTGTGGCACTTTGGGATGCTCTGTGGAGCTTTGTGTTTCCCAGGGTTTATATTCTGTTGCAGTCTCTTTAACCATTATGAGTGAGGCATCATCTTCATGCAGATGATGTTAAGGGTTATATGTACAAAGTTTTCTGTAACATTCAAAACTTCTAGAGAGCAGCTTAGTGCTGAAGGTTGAGTTTGTTGTCTTTAGGATAATTTTGTGTGTGTGTATTTAAATAATCTCCTCCAGGGTTGGGCCATGCTGGCCCTACCAGGTGCTTCAAAACCTGCATAATTTCTCCCAGAAATAGTATTACAGTATGGCACTGTTTTGGGTTTACTCAGGGATGTAGAGGAGCATTCTACACCTCAAACACAGCAAGAATTAGGGCAGATTTGCAATTTCTTTCCAAGCNTGCAATTTCTTTCCAAGCTGATGATATCTGGTAGCCTTAAAATACTGCAGGAGTGACTCAGTGAACCTGAGCTGTCTGAGCCTGAGCACCTCCTCACTGCTGGGAGATTTGTAGGAGATTTTGGTGTGTGACTTGATGAGCTGTCACTTGCCCCTCTGTTTTTGTCAGTGTGCAGTCCTTCCTACTTGAATAACTTCATTACTCTCTTTATGACAAATTAAATTAAGAATTTTTTTGCCTGTGCCAGGCTTCTAATGGTGCCTAAAAATAATTTCGAGACCAACAGCATAATGTCTTTCAGTAATTGTTAAATATGAGTGAACTGAAAAGGCTAAAATAAGAATCAGGCCAATTAAACCTCTCTTTGAGGATAGTGGTGCCTGTAATTAGAGATGCTCAGGAAATGTTTTTCCCTCTCTCCCCACCAGTCCCCACCCTTTTTCTCCCACAGGGTGATGGAAGTGAAGGGAGAGAGCACCCACCTCGAGCACTGTAGGGCTCACATGGGGATCTTCAGCAGCTTCTCCAGAGTGTGATAGCTCTTAGCAAGGTTTTTAGAATGCATTTCTGAGAAATGTCTTGCCTTCTTTTAAGAACCAGTGCTTTCTGGGAAAAAAAAAAATCTCAAAAAATCTCAATAATGCACTATTTGTGGTGGTGGAGAGGGGATGTTTAAGTGTCCTATTCAAAGAATTCAAGGCCTGTGATTGGGAAGTGTGCTGCAGGACTTCTGCTCTGTCTCAGAACAATAGCAAGCCTTATTTTAAAAATAAGAGTGATTTACCTCTTTAAAAAATGTTTATTTCTCATTAACTGATGAGAAATTATATTATGAATTTCACAGTGGGTGGACCATAATCTTCACCTGCAGCTCAAGGTGGAAAACACAGTCTAACTTCAAGTCAGGACGCTACTTAAAATAGAGAAAATAAAGTAAATAAAATAAATAGAAAACCTGAGAAAGCTGTGTGTGGCAAGAGGGAGATACTGCAAGGTACTTTTGTTCTGCATGGTCCCCAATTCACCAACTTTTTCTAATAGGTAAAACTCTATTGCATGCCATAAGGTGGTTATAAAAAATGAGTTGTTATTCTTTTAAAATATATCTACATTACTCTATAATCTAGTTTCTCACAACAGCAGGCTCTTGTTTTAATGAGACTTCAAATGAATGCATATTTATAAAATGCAGATTACGACCACCAAGGAGATATTTCTTCCTCTTTACTAGGTCTTTCCATCCTTCACTGTTTGCATCCTTTATCTAACCAATTTCTATCTTAAGAACTGTAATTTTCTCTCTGCATGGAGAATTGCAAACCTTTTCCATTTCAAAGATGTTTGGCTTTTGTCTGTTTTGGTGTTGCTTCCTTTCATCCTGACTTCGGGATACCCGAGGTGTGTGTTTTAAAACTCTGAATATGATGCTGAAGGTAGGAAATAATGTAAGACTTTGTCTTCAAAAATAAATTCCTATTTGTGAAGTGTTGAAGCATAAACTGAGCATTTGTCAGTTCTCTTTGTTCAGCAGTGGGCACGTGGTAGAGTTGTATAATGTAAATTTAGCAGGATTTTTTTTTTTAAAGAAGCTTTGCACTGACTTTTCTCAGTGTGAACGGATTCCAAAGTCTTCAAGGTTTTGTTGGTCCTAGACTTTGTGTGTCACAGCAGTTTCTGGTGTCTTGAATGTGGCTTAATTGGCTCCCAGATGTGAGAACAAAATGGACCCTTTTTCATTTATCTGTAGAGAACATGGACATGTGCAATTACATCGTTGGAGCGTATTGATTTGGAACCCTGTAGACTTTTTTTTAATCAGGGTTTTCTTTTTACAATCAGCAAGAATTTTGTATGGAATATGTTGGGAATCCAGTGGGGATGTGTATTTCCTTTTCACTCAGAGGTCCAAAACCCAGTGTGACATTGTCTTTGCAGCAAATTGTATTTTCCCTGAATTCTCTGCTTTGTGGGCTGAGGAGTTGGATCAAAACCTGGTGCTCACAGCAGCAATGCCCCCGTGCTGCATTGTCATTTATTAATAATATTTTTTAATGTGGCACCTAAATAAGGGCAATGCCTTACAAAAGGTTGCAAAATAAAAAGGAAACGGGGGTTTGGTGTGACTAAAGTAGCAACTCTAAAGTTTATTGATCTAAATGGGTTTCTCAGCATTTGTGTGGGTTTTTTTCTTTAAACTCCCGTTCCATATTCCCTCAATTTAATTGCTAATGTGAAATTTAGCTTTGGGGACAATTTTTAACAGCCATCACAAGCAAGAATGTCATTCCAGAAGTGGTACCTGATATTACTGTCTTTTCACGGTGCTATTAGTAAAATAGTCTTAATGGGACAAATATATTTGCAACTCAATATCCCCTTTACCCAATCAGCTACCACTGAAATTCTCCTTACGTGATTGACTCTTCTTTCCTTAATGAAAATTCATGGGAACAGAGGAGAGGTGAGTGGTAGTGATACCAAATAATAGGTGCCATCAGGCACAAGTGTGTTTTGTGAACTTGTGTCACACAAAGCCTTGGGAAATCCTATACACATGAACACCTTCACAAATTATGCTTATCTTATACATGCACAGAAGCAAAGCACAATTTTCTGGTCTTCTTCAGGGTATCTGCAAGTGGGTCTGTCTGTGCTTCCTGATTCATTCTGGGCTAAGAAATACATCAGTAACCCTCTAGACTTTGCAGGGTTACTTTGGATGGATAGAGCTGTATGAAATTTCTTGTTGAGACATGAAAGCAGATGAAATTCAGGTGGTTTTACTCTTCAGTGCAATGTGAATTTCTTACAAGTTCTGGAAAAGTAAGTGAAAGGACCAGTCACAGTGTCACAGAGGTGATTAAATTGTTCTTCCAGGTTCTGCTGATACAGTAAGGGAAGGAAACTATAGTTTCAGAAAGAAAGTAAAGCCCAATTACCTCTGAGTAAAACTGGCAATTTACTTTTACCTCTTTCCCCGGAGGAAATGTGTTAGAACCATATTCTGTAGAATGGATCCGTCAAGATAAAGAAAAAAAAAGAAAAAGAAAAAAAGATGGATTTAAATATTTAAATTGGTTATATGAGGCTTAATTACAGCATTATATTAGATGCTTTCCAGCATTAGGAGCAACATTCCCCCATGCCCCCTCTCACCTCTGCAACTGAGGAACCTGCAGAGAGCAATATCCCATCACTTTCAATTGCAGTTATATCTTCTAGTTATGGATATAGTGCAATTCCCTCACTTAAAGGAGTTTTTGTTCACTTTTTATCATCACATTTCATCTCACAGAGGGGTGATCACAGTGCAGTAGTGTCAAGGGTGCACTTGGTGAGGTTTTAAGCTTTTAGAAGTATTTTTGAGATTTTTCAGGTTAGTTACAAGCTCTGGAATTCCACCAAGGAAACAGAAGGAAAACCACGCAGCAATGAGTAATTTGCCATTTCCCAATAACCTTCCAAGCAGAACTGAGTGGGTTTTGCATGGCTTTCACAATTGCTTTGAAGAGCATTCAAATGTATTTCTCATGTTGAAACAGTCTTGTGCTTAGGTTTCCCACACACCAGCCAGTAGTGTGTCCTAAGCAGTCCTCTGCAGGGCATTCCCAGACTCATATGTGGGAATTTCGTGGTTGAACCACTCCTGTTCTTCCATGCAGCTGCCAAACCAGTTGTTTTAGCTATTGGCTTTCCCTTTTAATCTTTGCTGCCTTGGTTACTCACGTGTGCTAAAGAATGAATGTTATTAACTTGGATGATGACAGAAGCAATGAACACAAACTTGTTTAAACTGGGCATGTAATTGGAAAATTTTAAGAGGATCTTCAAGTGGGAGCAAGTCCTTTACCAACAGTGTTGTAGGTTCTGTTAGCTTCCCAATCCTTATTTGAAAGTAGCACTTCTATGTTTTCTTCTCGGTCCTGTATCAGAAAAAAGCTCCTCTGAAATGATATAAATTTACTACAAATAGGATATGTGAGACAATGCTGTGGAGGGATGCAGTCAATGTCTGGTTCAGGAGGATCTGCTGAATAAATACTGCAAGCTTTCCCATGTGCCATAGCCCCCAAAAAATTCCCAGTGGAAATGTGAGACGTGTAGGAGAGGACCAACTGTCTCAATGGTATTGCACATTTTGGTGCCATAGAACAAGGGCAGGAGAAATAAGAAAACATGGACATGATGCTGGTTCTTTGCAATAGAAACACATTGTTAAATAATATTGCAGTTGCCCTAGGAATGGACTGTGATGAGGAAGGACAGAGTAGAAACATCAGTTGTCTTTGCCACTCTTGAGACACACATTTCATCCCCATGGCATTGACCATATCTCTGTAGTTTGAAGTCTAATTCTTAATGAAAAATCCCTTAGGCTCCCTGCATCTGTGGGAAAGTTTCTCATTATCTTCTGCAGGGCTTAATTTTCCATTCAGGGCTGTTCATGTTTTCAGTTCACAGGGAAAAAAATAAAAGCCTTACTGATGAGAGACACTGGAGAAAAAAGACTCCTGGTGAAAATCCACTGAGCAAGAGCTATCAATCCTTGTTTAGGAGAGAAGACACTGAAGTTTCAGTGTGTCTTAGATGGCAAAGGAAGCTGCCATTCATTTGAATGTTACTGAAGGGCTTTTTTCCCTCCTCTGAGTCCTCACACTGCGTCTTGGTGCTTGGGGGATTATTGTCTTCCCATTTGGAAATCAGTGTAGTAGGCATGATCCTTACTGGATGCTTTGTCTTTAAGGGCTGGGAGAAGGTTTTTTTAGTTTGAGGGTGGTAAAGGATGAGCTTACCATTATTTTCTTATTTTCAGCATCTTTTCTTTAATCCTGTTTGTGAGTTGACTTTGGCTCAGCTGTTTTCAGTGATGGTTGGATAGAACTGCCAGTGTAGGAACCCAAATCTAAGGGTCTCAGAACTGAAAATACTTGATACTTCCTTTTGGGTTTGATAAGACTCTCCTAATAGTCTCTTTCTCTTAATTAACTTAGGTAGCATGATGAGATTGCTTTGACATTCTTTAAAAAACACTATAAAATAACAGAGTTTGGAGTAGCAGTCACAGAAGTAATGGAGGAATGCAGTAATAACAGTAATTCCTTTAGTATTATTTAAAACCTTCCATTAATTTGAAGTGTCGGGCACTATTTTACAAAGCTTAGGTATTAAATGGAGAATTCCTCTGAAAATTAGTATTGGTGAATAGTAAGAGTAGTAATAAAAAAGAAGAAATACAGTACAACCTCTGGATACAGAGATAAAAGGAATAAGGCCAAAGCAGTCAGCTCTCGAAGATCTATATCTGCTGTGTTATACTAAGCATGAGACAGAGTTTTAGTGCAATTTAAAAATAATTAATCTTAAATGAATACATAATGGCAGCATAATCAATGCAAATCTAGGTAAATAGGAAGTCATGGTGAATTAGAATATAGTACTACTGAGCAGACTGCTCAAGATTTCATTAACTAGAAAGACTAAAGAACCTGTTTACTAAGAAAAATATCCTTTATCCTATACCAGTTGCTTTAGGTTGTTAATTTGAGAAGCTGATCATTTTGCACCATTAATCATAATAATTAGAGACAGATTTAGTGAGCTTTAGTGCAGTTCTCAACTAGATTAATAGTTGTGTAATCCAGTGTTTATTAATATAAATGAAGTAAATTAGGAGCATGACATTATAAAGAGGAGGAAGAAACTTCAGGAACTTTCCTGGATCATCCCAAAACTCCATTAATTTACAGTGACAGGTTGTTCTTCAGTAGTTTGCTTTGTTTTGTTTCAGTCTCTTTTTCCTCCTGCACTAACAATGCTGCCATTCACACTGGAGAAGAATGTGTGTAATGATCTCTAAACAATGTTTAAGTACTGAGTATCCATAGATTTAGGTTATTGGGGTGGAGAGATGGGAGTTAGGGAGCTCACCAGCCATGGGAAGTTGTGCCTTTGTATTTAATCCCTATTGTTATCTGTAAGATCTTGTTCTTCATTCACCTGGAGGCTCTGAGCCAGGGTTGCCAACACAGGCAGGATTTGGTGCGTCAGGAGGCTCCCACCCCGCCGTGGTGGCAGCACTTTGTGTCTCAGCCTTGCCATGCTGGGCTTTCCAACAAGAAATCCCGTGGACAGAGGGGTCTCCTTGCTGCTTCTCTCAGGTAGGGAGGAGGGAGTGTTCCTTCTGCTGCCTCTGCTGCAAAACTTCAGAGAGGAGTTGTGACTGATGGAGTGGAGTGTGGAGGAGAGAGGTTTTCCCCAGCTCTGAATGTGTCCCTCCTTTCCAGAGGCAGGTGCCTGCAGGAGTCTGTGTTTTTCCACTCTGGGGTTCACAGGGCAGATGAAGGCTTGTAACAAATGTCCCACTGGTGCTGACCCCTCCCTGGGGTTCTGCCATCGGTCAGGGGGTCTCTGAGTGCTCCAGTGCCTGGGAAATGCAGCTTTCCATAGGTTTTATTCAACTTGTGTGCTACAACACCTCCATTTTGAGGAAAATATGTAGTTAAGGGAAAAACCTCAGATTTATTTAGGATTGGCATCAGCTTCTCATTGTAAACCTACTGTTTCAGCACTTCCAGAAACGAGAGGTTCTCCTGATGGCGTGCTTGAGCCTCATTGATACCATACCATCTTCTCTGTTATAAAATTACTTTTTAAAAATTAGGAAGAAAGTAATGAGAGAGTTAAAAGACTCCTGGTAGCTGAAAAAAATCTATAAATTAAAAATCTCCATGGGCATTTAGCAACTGTAGGAAATCTGCTTGTGTGTTCATGTGTTTTCTTATGTCCTCCACCAAAACCCACTAACAAATGGATCCACAGGTTCCTGAAAGTTACCAACATTTTATTCCCGAGAGATTTTTTTTCCTTTTGAAAGTATCCCCTTTCTTCCTGAAATGGAAGGCTTGTTTTTAACAGGGCAGTTCTTGACCTTCTTTCACCTTTTTGTTTTGGATACACTGGCTTAGCTTTGTATTGAAAATCACATTGCAAATCTAAATAGTCACGGAAAACTTCAGAGCTCCCCTCCAGGAAAGCGCCGGTTGCTGTATTCCTGAATTTTGAACAGCAGCTCCTCACAATGCAAAACACCAGGCAGCAGTTGTGAAGAAGGTAATTTCCCATCCAATCCAGGCTCCTGGATACAAATCACCTGACAAAAAGATCATGAAGAAGTAGTTGTGGGACATGTGCTCAGCCGTCACTCCGGTTATTCCACAGCAACTTTCCAGCGAGCAAGTTGAGAAATAGGAGCTGCTTTCCAGTGGAAGCTCCTTAGGGTAGGTGGTTTCAGTTTTGCCTCCCTTGATTTGAGTAAGACAAGCCTGTTTGCATGTGGGAATTCTCTTGGAGCGTGCCTTCACATGCAATTTCTCATACTTTTTTGGATCATCTTAAAAGAAATCTATACCTGTTGTTGACCTACTTAATCTATGCAATTATTCCAGTTTGCTTGGGTGTATGCACATCATGTTCTTGTCTCCGTGTTTTTTTCCTCCCAGGTTTTGGCAGTCGTTTTATTCCTTGTTAAAAATACCATTTGGTTGTTAATGGGAACTTGAGTTGAGTATTTCTATTGTTGAAATCACTGGCCAAAAGGATGGAGGCAGGAACCAGACAGTGCTTTGCAAAATCACAGCCCATTCA
This sequence comes from Aegithalos caudatus, assembly GCA_013389925.1. Lineage (NCBI taxonomy): Eukaryota > Metazoa > Chordata > Aves > Passeriformes > Aegithalidae > Aegithalos > Aegithalos caudatus. The sequence continues at coordinate 136,105 of WEIU01006596.1, read as the reverse complement.
CTGCTTTCTCAGAAATCCTGCTGGATTCATTTAGGTGTCGTTAATAGCGATGAGTAAGGCAACTGGAGCCCTGCTGAAAGCAAGTGAAATGTCAGGGATTGTTGGTAGTTAAAAATGCACCCATTTCTCAACAGATGCTGCAACATCTCTTTATCTATGAATCTGCTTAGGGATTTCCAAGAGCTGATGGGTATCTTCTGCCTAATTGTCATCTTTTGTGTGATGCCAAATTTACTCATGTGTTCTTTCCTTCCTGGCTGTATTATATTACTCTTTAATGCTCCAGAGTCTGTAGCCTACATAAATTAAATATTTTGGAGTCAAATTGCCTGTGAGTGGGGTGTATGTAGAGAGGACTCAGCCCTGTAAAGCCCTTTTTGCTCTGTGATCCAGCAAGTTTGGTAACCAGCTAAAATTGAGGGATGTAAGAAGTTTTCCTGGAGACACTGAGTCATTTGGTGTTTCTTTCTGGCTTAGTACTGGTACTGTTAACATACTGTGTTATCTGATCCTTAATCAATATAATTAAACATCAGCAAATCTCTTTTAACTTTAATCAGATTTTAATTTAACTTACTCATACTTAGTTTTGTTGAAATTTACTCTTCTCAGTTGTGGTGAAATGCTTACTAACACAGGAAAGAATGATACTTGCCTCATGTTATTAAAGCAATACAGGTCACTGTGCTAGCTGAACAACAAGAAATGATTACAGATAAAAATAAAATTAAATATAGAAGTTTTTAACCTAGATATAGTAAACTTTTAGCAATATTAACATATGCAGATTACCGTACAGCATCTCATACTATTCAGTGGTTTGTATAATGCTCTGGACCCTGATGTTTTGCTCTACATTTTTCTTGTAAATGTTGCTTTTGTAGAGTTGCTCTAATAAATTCTTCCCTGTGTTTTCTAAAGTATTGCCTTGCCCCTTGGCTATCATAGGGAAACAGCTGTGATTTAAGACATCAGCTTTGCTATTAACATCAAGTGGCTGCATAGCAGCCATGAATCATCTTTATGGATGTGTTCTGACTAAATCATAGGACTCATTAGGTGTGGATGGATGGATATCTGAGAAAGTGATATAGGTAATAGGCTGTCTTCTAAGATAATGAAAAAGTTTTCACCTTCACTTTTCTTTATATTCTTGCCTTGGAAATGGTGGCTTCAATGCAAAGCTTGCAGACATGCAGCTGACAGTGAGCCTATCCCTGTAAATCCATGCACCAGGGACTGATTCATGTGGTTGAATGGTGATTACTCACAACTGGGACTTCTCTAGCAGAGTATTTTATCAGACAAGAACAAATTAAGTTTGGTTTCTTTTTTCAGTCTGGAAGTTCTCTGGCATCTGATGGCCAAGAGAGGATTGTCCCTGGTGTTCTCAGAGGAAGGTGGGGCCATTTACTGGAATGAATTTCACAGGAATGTGCAGGAAACAAATTTAATTTCTGTTTTGCCAAAACAGCCATTTAAATAGCAGGCATTCCTTTTACACATGGCCTCTGTGGGAGGGTATTTAATCTTTCCTGGATAATTTATTCATTTCAAGGAAATTATTTTATTCTTCTATAGAAGAAGCGAAGATATAAGGAAATTGCCTCTTGGCCAAGTCATATCTCTTAACCCAGAAAATATAATTCACCCCTCAAACAAGCTGGGTTAATCTGCTCTTCTTGATGATGTTTTACTATAATCAGATTTTTCATAGTTGCTCTCTAAATACGTGTTTGTTTTTTTTTTGATCAAGCTTTCAATTTATTTGCTGCAAAGAATGGTTATTTAACAACAAAAACCCACCACAAAAACAGTGTGAACATTAACTGCCCAAAGACACGAACTCATTAGAGGCACACAGTCAGATTGATTGGACTGATAGTGATGGTGATGATAATAATAATTGCATTACAGCAGTGCCTTAGGATCCTAGCTGTAAATGAGGTTCTCATTCTTGTAGGTACAAAACTTAGATCCTCTCCAGCTCAAGAAGAAGTGAAATAAGAAGCAGTGGGAGCTTGAATACTAATCTTCCCTTCCATTTTGTTTTCTAAAATAATAATAATAAAAAGTGGAGGCCTTTCTGGATCTCAGCCAGATATAGAATAATTTAAGGAAGGACCTCTATGATCCTTGAATCCAATCATTAACCCCGTCCTGCCAAGTCCACCAATATGCCAAATTCTGTTCTTTAGCACCTTCAAAAGAAGCAGAACATCTGTTGAGCATCCATACCAGGAATATGGCACATTCTCCCCTCTGTTTGTGGTAAGCAGTTAATAAAGAAATGAAATAAGGATGCAGGTTCCAACTGCAGTTATGCAGGTAGTAATAAGCAGGGAGCACAAATGCCTGTTTGAAGCATGAATTGAGGTTTGTGCCCAGCTATTGCTTTTACAGTCAGGCAGATGTCATGGGCTTGCTTTACAGATATTATGATATATGAAACCAAAGGCTTCTGAGCAGTTAAAATTTACTCCTGTCAATTCATCTTTGTGTATGGCACTTTGATATATCATTCACAGCTTAATTATATTGTCATAGTCGTGAGATTAAAAAAAAAAAAAAGTCAGGTTGACTCTTGCTTAAACCTCTCTCTGAAATAATGCTTGTAGGTGAAGAAATCCATAAGATCTATATAAAATTCCATTATAATGCATTGTGCCATCAATAACAGGTTCCTTCCACCCAGTTTCACATGGTGCAGTTGGGATATACTCATCAGTTATCACTCCCTGCACAGCAGCACAAACAGCCAACTCCAGGGTTTCAGTTTCATTTTTGTTTTTGGTTTCCATTTCGGTTTCATTTTTAGTTTCGCTTTTGGTTTCGGTTTCTGTTTTGGTTAGGGAAAAGCCAGGGAGTGGGAATTGTCCCTTGGACAAGCCTTGGAGTGCCTGGGGTATGGGATGTGCCAAACCAACCTGGAACTGGGGCAGTGGACCAACGACAAAATCCTTTGGTGCACATCTCTGGGTCTGCCTGTGAGAAGTGTCTGATAATTCCACTTGGGAAGGTCTGGCTGTCCCATTCACTGACAAGGAGACTGTCACCTGTCTCCCAATGGAACTCTTGGGTGGTGGCACCCAGGGCCCCTTCAGCTGCCACCCCTGGCCAGGGGACAGGAGAGGATGAAGTGTTGAGCTTGAGCTGGGCTCAGTTTGTTACCAAGGAGATGTATGGGTTTTTAAGGCTTTCCTGTAAACTGGTGGCTTACACATGAAAAAACAAACTCTGTAATCAAAATAAATGGCACTGTTGTTTAGGCATGCAGCTTCTGAGGTTTAATTGTTATCAATACATTGATAAAAGCAAAACCCAAAGGAGCATTTTCTGTGTTCTCAGATTCTGTGTTACTCTTCGTATATTTTACCTTCATCTCATAAGTTCCTCTTGTGTGAAGCTGTTGGTTAAAGTGAATTGCATATGGATTCTTAATGGAGATCTACACTTCATCCAAAAAATCATTACAGTTAAATTAGATTGACATTTTTCAAGGTGGTGTGTTTGGCATATTGTTCCTGCACTTTGTGTTTCTGGATGATGCTGTAATGCATATACAAATTAAATATCATATTAATGACCTCTGCCAGGCGTTGCAAAAAAAAAAAAAAAAAGGTAATTTAAATTACTAGATGAGTAAATGTAAATTGAGATAAGGGTTCTTAAACAATTTATTGTATTATTTGCTGCCCATGTTTTACATACATTGATTCAAATGATGGGTTGAGGCATGCACTTAATTTATTTAATGACTTCCTGCTGTAGCTGTGATTTTGCCCATGGGTGGCTTTCAGAGTGAGGGCTTGGAAGTCAGAGAAAGGTTGTTTATCTTTTAACTCCAAGATGGGAAGTCAAAGGTGTGGACAGACAGAGGTGCTGGCCATGAGGCAAAGTGGTGTCTGCTCAGTAAAAATCTAATGAGGAAGATTCAGAGTGAGGGTGATCACTCTCAAGCACTGTGGATTTTTTTTTCTGTGGATGCAAAGGTAGGGCTGCTCCCATATTCATCTGCCTGGGGATGTGGCACATGCTGACAGCACAATTCGGATACATGTGAGCAAGTAGATTAATGAATCATCAGGAAAAAGTTCAGATGTACAATCTTCTGTACTTACTTTGCCACTAAAAGATCAGATTGGCTGTCATAAATTACTAATCTGAGCCTTCTAACTGTACCAGTTTGGTGCCTCTGCCTTTCTCTTCATTAGTTTAATGAAATTCTGCTTGCTTGCCTGTTAAAGAATCCATGTAAGAAAACAAAAGAAAGAAAACCTTACATGATTCCCTGGATACCTGGATGTAAAGAAATGGGTTGGAATCTGATGTTTGCAGATACTTGCTTTGCTAAAACAAATTCTTTCTATGTATGCAAAGTGCTTGTACAATTTATGTAAACAATTTCCCTCCCCTATTTTTACATGTTTGGGAAAAAAAACCCAAAAAGTTTACTATAATTTTGTAAGAACACTGCAAAAAAAAATGATGGAGAGCTACAAGTTGTTAGTGGAGTTCGTGGCACATCCATATGTGAGAAAATTTTAGGAAAGCTTCTGTTAAAGTCAGAAAACAAACCTTCAGTTTTCAGACCACACAATTTCAACATTCTAGGAAAATGAGGATTTTTTTTTCCCCCCATGTTGAGGCCCCAGTTTGAATGAAGTCTCTGTGACCTGATACTTAATGTGCAATTTGAGGCCCTTGCCCTGGGTGGAAATCCTGTTGTTATTTAGCAGTAACCTGCTGCCCCTGAGGCACAGTGTCAATTCGTGTACAATGCATTTAGTGATGTGTTCTGGGTGCACTAAATAAGAATTTGATTTTCCATTAAAGACTTGTTGAGGACAGCTATCTTTCTGAGGAGCTTTTCACATCTCTTCTTATCTTACTATTTTAATTGTCTACAGCTGTATCTGTGTGCCAAGATTCCTTTTTCTTTTCTGTAATAAATCCCTTTATGATGCTGCCGAATGCTGTTGTTAATGTGAAATTGCCTGGCTTCATGTGGTGATTCTAATGCCTTTTGGGTGAGCTTCGTTCATCTGATTGATACTTAATAAAATCAGTAAATGTCTCTTTCTTAGTGTGTGAGTAATTTGCGTTTTAAAAAAGGAAGAGGTGGAGTCCAATGCTGTGTAGTGATGGTTGGCATTGTTGTTCCTTTAGAACAGCGTTCACTGGGCAGCAGACCAGAAGAAACACTTTAGCTGTTATTAATCTCTGGAATATTTAGGCTTCTCTTTTTTGGCATGATTTGCTAGAAGAGTGCTTCGCCTGAGTAACCAATGTTTTCTGAAGGAAAAAAATAAACAGATTTGTTTATCTGTAGCAGCTTGTTGTGATTTTTCACTTTCTTTTCTCTGTTTGTATTTATTATATTTTGTATGTAATATATAAATATTGATATCTTGGTGAACAATTTTTATAAATAATCTCTTTCTAATGTACTTGTCTGTGTCCATTTTTTTTTTTTTTTTGCCAGATGATATTTTGTTGCTTAGCAGAATCCCCACACTTTTCGTTCTGTATTAGAAATTAACATCACAGATACACAATTAAAATAAATACTCATTTCCAAGCAGTTATGGATATGGTAAAGCAATGTAGGGAACCTGGATCTTCCCAAGCTGATGAGAATGCAAGTGTAGCCCTTGCTGGTGAAACTGAGTAAATGTTCCAGGGATAACTGAAAGGGACATGTGTGTGTGTCTGTCTGTCTGTCACTTCAAGGAGCTCATTCCAGTAGTTTCCTTTGTGTATCCCATAATCACAATTCTTCCTGCCCTGGTGAAGTACAACTCGTGTCCCATGTTGGAAATTTTGCCAGTTGTCCTTGGGGAGGAAGTTGAAGGTGTGGAGATCTCCTTGGACACTTGTCTCAGCTGTTCCCAGGAGTGGAAGTAAAAGGCTGGATGGATTTGGGGTAGGAGGGGCATTATATTAGCTACAGGTGAAGGAATGTTAAGCCTAATTCAGCCTGGAAGAAGTGACCTCATCTCTGTATTTCTCCCTTGCTACACTACTAGTCCTGTGTGTGGAAATCATTTTAAATGTCTCCATACATGTAAGTTAATTATTAAATGATTCTCTAAAATATTTCTGTTCCTATTCTATGTTGAAGTTTTTTAGTAGTGGCTGGTTTTTAATTTTGTTCTTTAGTTGAACTTAGTATATGATCGTGTCAAGTTACTTGTTGAAAGTCTTATTGATTTCCTTAGAGTTCCTGCCAGTTTCTAAATGTTAGTGTTAATCTTCTTGGTAGTAGGAGCTCCTTGCTCTGCAGCTCTCTAGACTTTTGTTCAGGTAAGAGTAAAATAAATTCCTCAAGTAATAAGTTGGGTTTATGTGTTATTGCATAAGTGAATGGATTTAGTTACTCTGATGATGAATTGAAGAGTATTTCTCCTACTGGATATAGATTCAGCAGATCTGGACTAAACTTTTAGCCACTGCTATTAGATAATTCTGTGGAGGTAATGCAGATTGTTGACTTGCTGGTTTATTTCATAGGGAATCTGGACTCATCCCTGAGTTTGCCCTGAAAGTTTCCTGTGAGCAAATAATCTCTCTTAATTTGCCTTTTCTAGAGAAAATGAAAAATAATAATCTTCTTTTAGATGGAACCTGATATTTAGCAATATTTTCACATCTTGAGAAGAAAAATAGATTTTTTTGTTGTCTGTATACACTTTTAAATTACTGTGCTTGTAAATTACTGTGGAATTGCTACAGTAAATTACTGCCCTATAAAATACTGCTTCTCGGTGGCTTGGGAAGATTTTTTTTTTAGTGTACCTGCCACACTTAAAAGATACTGTAACATAAATCAAATTTATTTGAAAGGTATTATTAGGTTTTCTATACTCTGTACTGAATAGTGGCGTATCCTTAGCAATGATTACTCATAAATCCCACAATTATTCAAAGAATAGCCTCACGATTAGAGTAGCATTGGCTGTGTTATCCTGTGTTATTACAACAGTATGGAAGCATTTTAATAATAACAAGGGATTTAATTGGTGTAAAGACTTATTTGTGGAATGCTAAACACTTTGGTAAGCAAGGCATTTGAATTGTGCATTACAGGCACCTGGAGTATTATCAGCTAATTAGGAATTGGAAGGGCATACATGGTGTTAGCAAAGGCTGTTCAATTTCTGCACAGTTGTTTTCCTGTATCAAAATGGCTGCAACAATGATTATAAGTTTTATTTGACTTTGAGTATAGTTTATTGCCTTCTGTGAATAGTTTCTAAAACATACTTTTAAGCAGTTTTCAGGGAACAGTGCATGATTAAATTTCACAGTGAAGGTACTGATCTACAGCTAGAAAATAATGTCAGTGTTTACATCGTAATAGAATGGCATAAATATTTAATTTGCTTCTAGGAAAAGCTGTTTGTTTATCAGCAGCTGTATTTTGTCAGGTGGTGGGAAACTATGAATTTAGGTTGATTGGTCCAGGTAAAAGAAGAGAAGCATTAATGGGAGTTGGGTACCGTGGGGAGTTCTTCATTATTAACCTGCCAGTTTTAAATTCCATCTGTAACACACTAATCAAATGCTTTTGACAGTTTAAGCTTTATTGTCACCTTTAAACCTCTACAGAAGGAGGATTTCCTCTGAAATCTGGCTGTTTCTTGCCTAGCTGTTAATTATGCCTAGTGACACATCCTGCTATTTTCCCCTTCCTTTCAGGACACTGTTGTCTGCAGACTTTTGCTTCCAGGCTATGCCATTTTATCCTCTTTTTGCTGCTCCTCATTTTTCATTGAAATTCTTGGCAGAAATGGTGGCCCCCACAAGTATTCTGTCTTTTGTTCAAACCTTTGGTTGTTCATGACCAGTCAGCTGTCAAAACCCTGTGTCTGCTGGTGAGCTACAAAGTTATCCTTGCTGGAGGCTGAGTTTATTTTTCTAAGGAATTAAGTATGTTATCATATAGGTGTGGTGTTGTTGCAAGTAGCTAAAAATACATTCTTAATGCTTCACAAAGGAGGAAGACTGTTGCTAAGCAGGCCAGGGTGGATTGTCATTTTGTGAATACATACCTTGTTCTTTGCAGGGCTTGTGTGAGGCTCAGAGGGGACTGTCCCCACCCAGGGTGACACAGAGCCCTTGTCCTGTTCCTTTCAGCAGTGCAGAAGGGACACTTGTGAAAGAACTGGCTGGAGAGATGTGCTCCACTCTCCTTCCCACTCAACACTTGGATTGTTGGAGCCAAGCTCCCTCAAAGCAGGCTCCAGCTGTGCCCAAGGGGTTCAGGAGGCAGTGGGGAGAGCATGGCCCTTCTCCCTGCTTCCCAAACCAGATGTGGCTTTTTGGGAAAGCCCCCAAAATCTCCAAGGGTCTGAAAAGCTGTGGCATTGCACCAGGGCTGATGGCTGGGGTTGAAATCCTGTAGTGGTTGGGTTTTTTTTTCAAAAAGGGCTTTCTCCACCAGAGCTTGAGCATTAGTAGTGCCTCAGTACCTGCTGTGGTGCTTGAGCCTGACATTAAAATGTGCATTTACCCTAAATTAAGTAGATATTAATGTAACAGACTGATTTTGTCCTTCAGTATGTTTATTGTACCTTTAAACCAAATTAACTCCAAATGGCAGAGTTCCCTCTTGCTGTGCTGCTGGCAGGTTATTTACTGCTATTGTTACTGTCTGAGAGCAGTGCCAGGAGCCCCTGAATGCCCCTTGCCTCACCCAAAAAACTCCTTCACCTATTAACACCAGTTGGAATGCATAAGGTGCTCATGGGGGGAAATATTTCACAAGTACAGCTGAAGGTAAAGCCTGGCAGTGGGATCTTGTGCAATCATGCTGCTGGCAGACCTGGCAGGGAAAGGCTCTCACCCATTTAATGGGTTTTTTTTGCCCTTGCAGCTGTTGGAGTGCCAGCCTTCCAGGGCATCGGGATACAATTTGCTTATCTAATATCTGTAATTAATCTGTGAGAGCAGTAGTGTTGTAAGGATGGAAAATGATGAACAGCAATAAGGCATTTCATTTCTGTTATATATTGTACTCTCCAGCCAGATTATTGTTAACCCCAGATGTTTTATGACTTTTTGATAATAGCACAGGGTGTTTTATTCTGGATATTAATTGGAGTTACATTTTCTAATGTAGAAGTTCATTCTGTCCTTCATTAAATAAGCTAAAATTGCACTATTTGTCAGTTTATGGTTCTAACAGCTCTTTATTTTGTAAGAGTTGTGTAGGAGGAAATTCAGATTTATTGTCCTGTATGCTGCTAGTCTGGGATGGTAGAATTAGAGAGGAGAAGCATCACAATCTCACAGCTCAGCATAAAGCTAGAAAATAACTCCAAGACCAGTGATCCAGTGATTTTTTTTCCCTGTTTTCGTTGAAGAATCTATTAAATGGAAGTACATGGAAGAGTTTTAAAAGAAATTGATTTCCTTACTAACAATGTTTTCTTGCCTGAATAAGAGTTTAATCATATTGGTGGGAAACAAAATTGATGAACCTTTAAGATCAGATGGTACAGAAATAGTGATTAGAAACCATTTGCCTACAGCTTAGAAGACAAAAATTTAGATTAAGCACAACTGAAACATTAATTTAATCTAATTCTGTTGAAGTCATGGGGAAAATCTGCTGCTGTAAAATTAATCTTACTCCTCATTTCCAGTTATGAGAAGAGTGAAATGATGTCAGTATAATTCCAGTTTAAAAGTCATCAATATACATTCTTGTCCTTTGTACCTGATGTAAGCATACCTCTCATTTAGGAAATGCCTTCCTCCTGTCCTGTTGCTTGCTTTCTGCTATTCCTTATCAAAAAACTGTCTAGATTTAGCTTCCCAAAGCCAAGAAAATGAGAGCCCAGCAGTAAAAAGCCTGCTTAGAAGAGAATGTAACAAAAGACAAAAGAAGTACCTCAGTTTCCTTACCAGAAACTGTGGCCTTGGAGCTGTTTCCTGAAAGAAATGAAAAGAAAAAAAAACAAAAACAACACAACACCACCTTAATTTGTGCACAAGTTATTTTGCTTTCCAGCCAGGATTCTGGTTGGGGCATATAACTCAGGTTGCCTTTTCCCCCTTGTCCCTTTCCCACTGATCCCCATAAATCATGGCTAAAGGAATCATCTGGGGACTGTGTCTCTCCTGCTGGTGCTTCTGTGCATGGTACAGCTACTTCACTATTGACTGTTCTGGTAAAAGAAGTGCTTTGGGTTTTGTTGGTGGGTTTGTTTTGAGACACTCTTGTCCTTTGAATCAAACACTTCCTAGGTGGGAAGGGCACTCTCATTTAATAAAGAATTCATTTCTAATTCTTTTACTGGCTTCCAAAAATAACAACAAATTAATTAGTTCAGTGTCCAAACTAAAATTATGTTTCTGCCTCCTTCACTGTGCAACACCAAAATGGGAACTGTTGGCTCACAGATTCCACCACGCTCCTTCCCAAACTGTTGAGAGGCACCCCTGACAGAGTTTGGCCACTAATTAATGACCTTTCCTATGGAAAGTCCAGGGAGAGATGTGGTATCTGATAAAGCCCATCAAAGTGGAGTTGTATTTCTGCTACTAGAAAGACCAAATATTACAGTTAAATCCTTGCACTTTTTTCTGTCAGCACCAGGGATCAGGCTGGTTGGTTGATCCCTCTTCCTAACTCGTAATTAGTGAGCAATAAACTGCTTCCATTTAGGCCAGAGTTAGGCAGGTTTTTCTCTTCTGTCTCATCTGCCAGTCCAATCCCAGTCCAGCAGCTTCCTGATTTTGTGTGTCTGGGCTGAGCCTCCTGTGGTCCTTACCAGAGTGGCTGATTTATGCTGAAAATGCATCATCTACTGGGGTTTTAGAAACTCCATCATTTAACTGTGTCATCCTTCTAACACCTAACTTGTATTCATTTAGGAACTTGTTCTGGGGTGTTTTGGGTAAGCTGAAGTGTTGCCACGGAGCCTTAAAATTTAAGAGGTCCAATTTGTGACAGCTTTGTGACAGATGTGGCCAGAGCTGGAGTGTCACCTTCATTTAGGTGCAAGGCAAATAAGTCGTGGTGCAGCCTCTAAAGGACTGTGCACTGTCTGTAGAGGACAGGTCTGGTGCTGTAGGAGGAGATCCTGACTGTGGGATTTAGGGTAATTTGCTTTAGGGCCTGTGGTGGGTTATTCACACCACTGGCACAGCCAGGCCTGCTGCACTGCTGTGGGTTTGCAGGACACAGGAGCTGCCCCTGTGTGGGAAATGGATTTGCAGAGGATTCTCAAATCCTGACACAAGGCTCACATGGCCTTGTGCATCTGTATGCAAACTCTGAGATAAGGTGTGCTGACTTAGGAATGCCATGGAATAGGACAGACATTGTTGGGAGAGAAATGGAACTAGAAACAAGTTTCAAGTGATGGCCTTGCAAACAGACTAGGTATTTTGGAGAAATAGAACTATGAAAGATCCCTTGTACCAAGACACACTTGGGGTATTTTTAGATGGTTGGTTTAAAAGCATTAGCAGCATTGTGTGGCAAAAACTGATAGGCAAAAAAACCACTTAAAATGTATTGTAATTAGGAAATAGTTTGGCTTCATGATTGTGATGGCATGAATTATAACATCTCTTCTGTCTCACCCTTCTCATGAGACTAAAAATGGAGTAAAAGTCTGAAGCACCTCTGAAGAGCCCTGTCTCTGGACCAGAAAAAGGGTTTTTCAGACACCTGTTTTTGCACAAATGAGAAGTTATTTGCCTTGGCTGAAGCAGTACAGGGCTTTGCTGACCCCCCTTGCTTGGTTGCCTTGTGTTCCAGGAGCTCAGGTGAGGTGGTGAGGGGTGGCTGGGCTGCTGTGGGTGGCACAGGGAGGAATCTGTGACATCTCCATGGCACATCACGGGCCTGGCACTGCTGTCACAGTGTCTCCATCAGAGTTTGCAGTGTGCAGGGTGTGTGTGCTGGTGTGGGATTCCTGGAGGTCAGGCTTGATTGGGAAAGATTGTTATTCCTATGTTCACAGACTTACAGGTAAAAGCCAAGCAGCAGCAGCAGTTCCAGCAGTGCTGGCTCTTTGCAGACTCAGTGCTGTTGTGTTTGTGTGGAAGGTGCATGACAGCAGCAATGGAAATGCAGATCTGAGATGTGCTGTAGCTCACCAGTTCCAAGGCTTTCTGTAGGTGGCTTCTGTGGAACAGGAGACCTTTCTTATGTATCTGGTTGGGTGCTTTGGTGATTTAAATCCACAGACTTGCTGGCTGAAAAAGCTGTGCCACATAATGCTGTCAGATAGCTTTATTCAAATGCTTTTCTTTTTTTTTTTTTTTTAAAGACACATTTTTTAACATAAAACAAATATATCTCTATAATAGAGCAGTGCAGTCATTCATTGGATTGCATTTATTACATAATTCCTTTAAAGGGAACCCAATTATTTGATTGTTCTCACCTACCAAAAAATATCAATTAGCATGCCAGACTAATTAATCTTCTAAAAGGTAACAGTGAAATGCAGCACATTTCCTCCCATAGGAAGACAGTACTTCTAAAGGTCACCATTTAGCTGTGCACCTCCTTTTATTGCACTTTCTCAAAAAAAAAAAGGTTGGGGGGGGAAGGAGGGGTTGAATGATGAGAACTCAGTTCTCACTAATGCTTAATAAACTTAACCTTTATCATGGTATTGAACTTGATGATCCTGCATGAAAGAGGAGTGCATGCTGCTTTAGAGGCATTTGTGCTGACTGTTAGTTAATCATTTTTATTTGCTTTATGGATACGACATGGAATATTTATTAAAATTCTTCAGAGCATAGTAAATACTAAGAGAGGTTAAAGCAGCAGAGGAAGAAGGATGGTTCCTCTGAGCAAAGAGGGGGTGTGTGGGTACAAGTGACTGTAGGGGATGTATGTTGACTACAAAAAGATCTCCTCCTGAGCAGTCATCCTCCTGTCTGATTCTGGACATAACTTCTTCAGATGCAGAGATGCAGATAGTGCAAAGTATGTGATTTACGCTGGTGTGTGGTGGTATTTTTTTTTCTTTTTTTCTTTTTTTTTCTTTTTTTTTCCCCTAGGTTTCTCCACTGTAATAAATGGTTAAAGAAATTCGTCGTAATTGAAAAGAAATATTGAATATTTTCTGCCTGTATGGTTGTATTAGGAAGTACGTGGGAAAACAATCATTTTGAAAAGGAAAAAAAAATAATAAAATATATAATACTTTGCAAAGTATTCTCAAAGCCCATCAAATTCAAAGCTTTCAAATTTCATCTCTGATCAGGCATCTTTTATTGCTGCATTGTAAGGAGTTAAGTATCTTTTCTCAAGCAGACTATAATTCTTCATCACACATGGTATGCTAAGTTGCTTTAGGAGGTAACTAGAGAATGAATTTCTTTTATTGCTGATCCCAAAGTAGTGCCCAGAAATTCATAGGTTCCATAAGCATTTCTAAAGATCTATTAAAATCATCCTAAGCATGATGGATGTCAGGATGCTCTGGTTTACGTCATGCTCCTCATCTGTACTAAAAGTAAGCTCTTGTTTCCTTAATTGAATATTAAAATTATTTTATTCCTTGGTAGACTAGACTTTTAGCAAGTATAAATCTCACTTTTATTTGCAACAGGTTCTAGTCTCACTCAAAATACACACTCCTACTGTGACTGTCTTCCCAAGAGATTTAAGCACTTTTGCCACATGCTGCTGATTGTGCCATAAATGGGATCTCTGTAGATTGAACTGAAATGTGGAATCCTGAGTTCCTGCTGGCAGGTTGGCTGTGGGACAGTGCTGTCTGTGCAATATTAGGGGTTAGGGCTCTGCAGACAGGGTTGGACCATCACCTGGAATTGAGAAGAATATAAGAAGTATGCAATAACTTTTTTCTCATCTCTTTCTTGTGTGTTTTTCTCAGAGAGGGCAAAGCCAAGTGGTGCTTAGAAAGCAGAGAAAAGTCACTGGAAGTGACAAGTGTGTTTACCAGGCAGGGATGGAAACAGGACGTGACAAATATAAGAAATCCCCTATAATTTTGTGCATTTTCTGTTCTGCCTCTGGTTTCAGATATATATTTTTTTTTCTTTTTCCCAACTTGTTTTTCTTTCCCATGATGCTGGTCTGTGTAGCAATCAACATCATAGGTTTAGAATGTGTGTTTACTGCCTCAGGGATCCATGCCAGCATCCCTATTTTTGGTCTCCTTGGGCTGGGAAGTGAGGGCAGGGCTGGTGCAGGGGAGCCCCTTGTCCCCTCAGCTGTGCAGCAAAGCCAGTCACCGCACCAAGAGCTAAAACAGCTCCCAGCAGCAGCTCTCTGAGGATGCCCCACCTCTGAGTTTGTTTTAGGGCTGTCAATCATTTGTAATATTTGACTTGCTTGTCAGTCAGTGCCAAGCCTTCCCAGATAATGTGAAGTGGGGCTGCAAAGGCTCCTCCACGTTAAAGCCTCTTTAGTCACTGACAGTTTTGGTACAGAAAACATCAATCAGCGTCACTAGTGGGAGGAAGCTGTGCTGTCTCTGTCAAATTCCAGTGCTCCTGATTAGTGGATTTTTGTTGTTGTGTTCGTATACTCCCCCAGGAAACCCACAGGATCACTTGTCTGACACTGTGTTGCCTTCCAGGGACATAATGTATAGCTTATTCCCAAAGCTGTAAAGCCTGATGTTTGCTCTCCAGGAAGAGCAAGTGCCTTCAGAAGTCAGAAATCTGCTTTTGGGCTGAGTTTATTTTCCCTGAGATATACATGTACAAAACTTTTTCCTACCTTGTGTGCACCGTTATAGATGAAGTAAAATGTGCTGGCAGTTGCTGCTTTAATTTTTGTGTGGGCAGCTGTTACATTTATATAAGTATTACTCCATTTGAGAAATTGCTTGGAGATATAAAAGTTTAAGTTCACTGCTGGAACATAATTCTGGCTTTTGTAAAAGCCTTGCATCTCCCAGCCTATCACTGTGCTTTGCCTGCCACATGCTTGAGCTTGTCTTGCTGCTCCTCTTACAAATCCAACTCTCCTGCAGCTGCCAGCTGACAGCAAGGAGTCGATTGCTAACAGAATAAATTTAAAATAAAACAAAAGCAAAATGCAAAGCTTCCCTCAGCTGAGCATTTTCACAGAAACCAGGGAGGATAAATGGTAATGACTGTCTTCAGTCAGGTCATCTGTCAAACAACCCATTAAACAAACTTCTTATTTCTGGCCAGAGGGATAAAAGGAAATATGGAATGTCTCAATCTGGGATGTTTGAATGTAAGACTGCCAGCCCCGAGGAGCGTCCTGTGGTGCTGAGGGACTGCCTGAGAGAGCCACTAACTCTTCTATTCTACAGAAAACTCCTTTTGGAGTCTGTTTGTTGGGTTGTAATTGCTCTGTGCACCATTTATTCTGTCCAGGGGCTGGGCAAGGGCTTCTCCAGAGGCACACTGAGGGTGCTGCCCTGCAGGGCTGGTCTGGATTCCCATAGGCAGATGTGCTGGGAGCTGCTGACTCCCTCTCCTTGTGCCTCAGTTTACCATTCCCTGCTCTGGGCATCAAATCACCCCTTCCTAAATTCAAACAAACAAAGAAAACAGCTCTCCCCACAAAAAAAACCTACCAAATTAAACAAAATTAATATTAATTTAAAAACCAAAACACAACAAAATCAATCAAACCTAAAGCAGCACAATCCCCCCATTTCGGAGGCAATGGGAGACCTTTTAAGAATCCCAGTTTCCACCATTTCCTCATCTGCTGAAGAGACATTTTTTTGGACATAGTAGCCTTTACTCACTGCACAGCACTCCTATAGCACTGCCCAGCTTCCTTGGATGTCTTGGCCCATTTCCAGATAATTCCCAGAAATTGTGGGAGACCTCATCACTCTCTACAAGTGCCTGAAAGGAAGTTGTGTAGCCAGGTGGGGATCGCTCTCTTCTCACAGGTAACAAGTGACAGGGCTGAGGAAATGGCCTCAAGTTGCACCAAGGGATGTTTAGCTTGGATGTTAGGAAAACTTTCTTCACTCAAGAGGTTCTCAGGCACTGGAACAGGTTGTCCAGGGGAGTGGTGGAATGATCATGTTCAAAAGGGGTGTGGATGTGGCACCTGGGGATGTTTTAGTGCTGGTTTGATGCTTGGACTTGATGATCTTGGAGATCTTTTCCAGCCTTAATGATTGTATGGGCTATGATTGTATGTATTTATTAAGAGTTAATGTAAATAAACCCATTTGAGCACAATCCAGCTATACATATTTCTGTCCTCAGCCCATCCAGGAGGAGCTGCTGTCTTCTACACAGGTAAGAACACAAGATTTATGCAAACTGTGTTTTTGCTGTGGTGTCTAAAGCAACTTTGGTGAAACTTTCTCAATGACAAAAGTATGGGATTTCTTCTGGGTGTGTTAAGTGTGAAACCCTCTGTATTTAAAGGAGATGTAGAAGTTTAGTGTTGAGGTTGCCTCCATTAACTAATAAGGCAATTTTATTGAACGTGTGAAAGAGCTAAAATGTTAATTGTGATGCTTGAAATGTTGGGTTTTGCCTACTAGCTATTTGGATATTCAGTTAAGTGTCTGTATAGTAAATATTAAAGGTATGTTACTATACTTAGAGTAACTCACCATGTCCAGGTTTTCTATAAAAGGACTCATGTGTTTTGCTAAAAAAGGGACATATTTGTCAGAGGGAAAGCTCTGTAAAATATGAAGAATTTCTTTGTGACTTGGTAATAAAGAGAGGTAAAACTGTTTGCATGTAGGATATCTTTTCTTATCTACTGCAAGTATTTTATACACCTCTGGCTGTAAGATCAACAGCACCTTTCCATGGCTTGCTGCTTCTGTGAATAATCAGGGAACAGTCTCTTTTGCAGTGGGTTTGATTTGATAAGATTTGGTACTGGAATGATATTACAGCTTGCAAATATTTCAGTCAGCTTTAATATAAATTTTAAACTATGCTAGAATGAAGCCACAGTCTGAAATAATTTTACATCATGAGCGGTTCTAAATGAAAGTACTTGCAGATTATTTCCATCACATATGTGCAGGAAAGAATCTGTTTCTGCCTAAATAATATTTAAGTCCATTACCTTAGGAGAAAACAGTAATTTCAAGCTTTAGCACCTGAGTGGTGCTGAACTTTAGTGATGGTGATAGGGATTGTTATCAAAGTGCTGCCTTCTCAGGAGAAGCCTTGCTCCAAACAAAATTTGGGAGCCTCACTAACAGGCTCCCAACACACTGAAGGCTGATGATGCAGCAGTTTGGCTTGGCTTGCCCACCTTTTGGAAGCAGATATAAATTTATTTAAATATATACTTGTATCTATATATGTGCACACATTTATTTCTGGATATATATATATATATATATAAACATGCAATATCCTTTCTTGCAAAGGTGCCTATGGTGTTTTTGTGCTTTTGAAGTCAAAACCTGAATTTCTGCCTTTGGGGAATTCTGTGATCTCAGAACTTACCTTCTCCAGGTGTTGCTCCTGCAGTGCAAAACAGCCCAGTCTGGAGCAGCTTTCCTCTGTGCTGCCTTGTAGATCTGATGTGCTTTGTTTTTATAGGTCAGACAGGTTGTGAGTGAAAGAGGTGCTGGGAAACTACCAATCCTTTAAATATCTTGGGATTGATGCTGCCAGCGTTCAGAGGGAGTTGACAGAATTGTGATTAGAGTCATTGGAAAAATGAGCAAACAGTGCAGCCCCCAGTTATAAAATTACTGAAGTTCACGTGAACCTGTCTGAGTTGAGATGAAAAAAGATAATATTTGTGTGTGTGTTTAAGTCTTTATTGCTATGGAATTAAATGGTTATTGGCCTCAGGATCTTTGGTTCACATTGAATCGCTGAACTTTGAGACTGGGGTTTTTGCCTGAGTAGGTCAAGGAGAATAAATGTCTATTATATTTACAGATTTTTAAATGTTATTTGATTAATGTAACAATTACTGGGAGAAAAACAATACCTTTTTCCTTGTTTTATTTCTTTGTTTTCTTCTGTGAAAACTGCATCTCTAGAAAAAATTCAACATACAACATTAGGAATATCCTGGTTTCCACGCTCATTCTTTTAACATTTACTATTGGCTTCTGCAGAAATATTTCCTGCATGTTCTAGAAAGTTGCCTTTTAACTTGGTGTACTGATAGTCCTGAAAGGATTTAGTGTGGTGCAAGGCTGCCAGATAACTTGGTCTGCCACTGCAGCAATAGCAAATTTCATCTCTCCAAGGCTTCTGTTCCATGGGGTTGTTACTGGAACTAGAACTGAACAAATATTAAGTCATGCCACATGTAGAGAAACCTAATTCTGCAGTGTGGATTTGATTTGACAGTTGGCTCTGGAAATGTCGCTTTTTTTACTTGCTCTTGTATTAAATCTTCAGATGTTAATCTAGATTTTATCTCTGCCCATTGTTTCTGAAGTGTTAAGTCACCTTTGTGGGGAACACCAAGGTCTGCTGAGTAAAGGATGGCAGATTTAACATATTTTGGGGTGGTGGGGTTGTGTGAGCAGTGTGCCAGCCCCTCTCTGTGTCCAGGCTCTCCCAGCCCTCACTTCACCCCAAAGCCTAGGACCTGCCCTGGGTGTGCCTGCAGGTGGAAGGCAGCATCCCAGGGCAGGATCCTGTTATGCCCAGGGCAGCATCCTCTTGTGCCCAGGTAGCATCCTCTTGTGCCCAGGGGTAGCATCCTGTGCCCAGGGCAACATCCTGTTGTGCCCAGGGGCAGCATCCTGTGCCCAGGTGCTCTGGGCTGGCTGTAGCAGCCCAGTATATGGCCCTGTAAAGCTGATTTAGCACCTCTAACCTTGGTGCTCTGCTCCCCAGGGACAGCAGGAGCTCTCAGCAGAAAATGCTAAAGTGCTCTTCCCATTTCTGCTGTAAGATCAGTGCTTTTATGTCACCAAAGCTGTTGTACCTCTCAAGTACCTGCATTTTTGAAATCAAAGACAAAGATGTACCTACAGCACTTCTGTTCTTAAATTTCTTTATGGTACCTAAACCAAGCCATGTTTTCAGTACTTCAGTGGAAACAGAGAAACACTGTTTTCCCCTTATTTATTCTTGACCTCTGGCTGCCTGAAATTCAGTCCATTGTGTCTAATCTTCCTGCAGAACAGAGATTAGTGAAATAGTATGATTAATAGGATCAACATCAGATGTTTTAGTGTACTAAACCCTATGTTTGTATACAGGAAAAACAACCTTTCAAGTGTTTACCAGCATGTAAAATTACCAGTCAGTGTAACATATGCATATGTATTTTGTTGAGATACAGTTGGTGCACATGAAATCTGGCAAGAAACTTGTGGTTTTTAGGATGTTTAACTTTTTGTCTTCCTAGGGTGACAGTCCTCTCTACAGATAGGTATGTAGCAGCCTCAGGTTTGTAATATATAATATATATATTGGGTAATAAGAGAAGTATGAATGTTAGGTGAAACTATCAGCAATGTATTTTAAAAAAATGTGATACTTTTGTTCTTTATTAAAGTTTATGGGAATTCTTAGACTTCTGTTAATGATCCCGGTATTTTGCAATGCTTGAAAATTAGATTTTAAGTGAGAAAAGGGACTTATTTGAATTCCCTAATACCAGAATAACCTTTACATTTTCAGAACTCTTTAGAGTGGTATTAGCTGCTCAGCTTCCATATTAAAAAAATATAAACTCAAGAAAAACAACCCCCCAAAAAAGTTGCTACTGACTTGGACATGCTCTGAGTTATTCAAAGCTAAAAGATGAAAAGAAAACTTTTTTTTTTTTTTTTGTGTTCATNCTTATTTGAATTCCCTAATACCAGAATAACCTTTACATTTTCAGAACTCTTTAGAGTGGTATTAGCTGCTCAGCTTCCATATTAAAAAAAATATAAACTCAAGAAAAACAACCCCCCAAAAAAGTTGCTACTGACTTGGACATGCTCTGAGTTATTCAAAGCTAAAAGATGGAAAGAAAACTTCTTTTTTTTTTGGTGTTCATCTTTACAGCATATTTTCAGCATAAGATGTGAGCAACTGTGTAATTCTTCTGTACATCTAAATTGTATGAGGAGATGTCATCTCAGCTCATGCCAGATCACAGGTTCTTTAATAACAAAATATTTAATAACTTTAATAACAAAATGGGAGGTAGAGTAGATCTGTTGATTTTTTTTTTTCTTTTCTGTCTTGCCTGAACTCATTTTTTGTGAGTTACTTGGACCATTTTTCATCAGAAGAAAGGCTGGGAGGAAATGATGTGATGGTATGTTAAGGTATAATGCATGTTTACACGTTTTGACTTTACAAGTCCATGTTGCTCACAGAAAATGCACAGAATTTTTATATTCTGAATAAAAGTGCTGACAAAGGGTTGCATAGTCAGACATTAAGTAATCTCAGACCTCTCAGGAGTCTGTGTGAATACTGAATATTATTAGTTTGGGCATGTGGAAATCTTAGACCTGTGAATTTCTTCTCAGACTAGTGACCCTTGGGAGAGAGGTTGGTTTTGTTTTGTTTGTACAAGAGCACGGTGCTTTATGAAATCCATCTGCTGGCTCAGCACAAAGTTCAGGCTCTGGATCTGTAGACACATTGCCAAAAAATGCAACCTGTGTTGCTGAAATATTCCCTTTCATGAAAGTGGGTATGGGTTTATTACTCCAGCAGCTCTTAAGAGGATCAGTCAGATCAATTGAAAAATGTCTGTATAAAGTTGGAAAGGCACATGCAGGTGTGTCAATCTCATCATTTGGTGTGTTTTTGTTAACCTTTTCACTCCTAATTAATAAAGGGCTAATGAGATATTTTATGATTTTAGTACCTCAGCACGTTCTGGTTGGTGGTTCATTGTTAACATGGGCAATTCAGGAATGTTTATGAAGGAATTCTTGGATATGAGATGCAGGGAAGTCACAGCTGTCCTTCCAGGGCTGTGCAGGAATTCCAGTATGATCATGAGGCACTAAAAGTTCCCACTGTAGCCACAGTTCTGTTTGCATCAGTTACAAATGAGGGTTCTGCTGCTCCTGTTTGCCTATTAAAAACCAAATTTGTCTGTTTTTGTGCAGTGTGACAAGGGAAAATAAAGGAGATCTAATACTCTTCTAGTCTGAACATTTTACCAAGTAACTGCTGAAATGTCAAATGCTATTCAGGCATGTTCTGCAGGAATGTGGCATTTTTGGATGTTTGTGTTAGTGCATTGTAAATGTTAACAAAAATAATCATGATGAGCCATTGAAATTTCTTGTACAGAAGTAAAAAAAGTCAGAATAATGCAAGGAAGTATAATACAAGTAATTTAAAAATATTATTTTTAATATTAGCAGGTTTTTTGTTTGTTTGTTTTTTGGTTTTTTTTAACATATTTCCAACAAGTGTCTCTTTACACTGCACTGTGTCCCTTTAAATTCTGAGCCTCTCTGCTGGGGTACTGCTCCTTCTCCTTCTAGACATGGTGCTGCCTACATTGTGCTTCATCTCATTGTGCCACCTCTGACCATTAATGCAAATTGGAGGCCAGATAAGAGTTGCTCTGGATTTAAATTGGTGCAACTCACAGCAGAATCTGTCTCCAGTTGATATTAATGACTGCAAGTGGGAGAAGCTGCCTGAACAGAGAGGAAGCTCTAATGAGACCATGTTCCTTCACCCATAGCCATATCTCTGCCACCTAATCTCTTTTCTAGACTGTCGAATCAAGTTCATTTAATTGCATTTTCAGTTAAAGTCTGCAAAGTGCAAATATGGGAATAAACAAGGAATCATGTTTGCATGTTCAAATGTCTCTCTTTAAATTCAGTGCTTACATTTTTCTTGGTAATTGCAGTGGAATTGCTCTGTGCAGGCATGGCTGCTCCAGGGGCAGGAGCAGGATTTTTACTCCTGCTTCTTGGAGCACCTGTGGCATTGCAAGAGCCCACACTCACTTGGGCCTGTTCCTCCAGAGGAAGTTCAAATAAAATCCAAGAGAATGTTTGTTTGTCCGTGCTGTTGTTAATAACAGAGTGAGATTTCTGTGCAAAGGCACTGTCTGTCAGCAAAGCAAACACAGCATGTTGTGATGTTTGTGTGCCTGGCTAAGGACAGTATTTATTTCATCCTTGGAGAACTTGCATGGAGGACAGAATTCCCACTGTGTCAAAAAGGATCTGCAGAAGATAGCCTAAACTCCCTTCTTTGATAAAGTACCTTTTGTCAGCAAGTGTGTATGTTGAAAATTAGCAGTTCCTTCAGCACAAAAACCTTGACATTGAGTATAATTGAGGAGGTTAGTGTCGGCATGTTCCTAAGTATTACCTGTCATTTGAAATATGACAGTGCTGTAACTGCAGGACCTTGGGGACTTCACTGTGCTGGCACTGCCATCTGACTGCCTTGGAGTCTGTGAGACAGCTTCCCAGCACTTCGACCCTGAGATAATTAACATGGCCCTGGAGGCTCCTGCCTTTTGCTTTTCTGCACTTGTTGTTTAATAAGATGTTTGTTGCTCTGCTTGTCTCTGACGCAGTGGTGTGCCATTAGGGACACGAGGTCCTTCACATGCTGTCACAGTTAGTGGGTTTAGGTAATGCTGTCTGTGCAGCCATTCCTTTCAATTCCAGCAAATTAAAATATTATCATCAATTAGCCAGCTATGCTGGGTGGCTCGCTCTGTTTCTGAGGGGATGCACGTATTTGTGGTGTGGGAAGGCAAGGTGACAGAAAGGGAGAATATTGCACAACTCAATTGCCAGGGAAAAAGTCAGGTTTTGAGCAATGTCAAATGCTAAAATGATATCATAGGATGCAGAGATGAAAGGCAGCATGCAGCACTTCAGGGGAGGGAGAGTTTGTTGCTGTCTGGGATGTGCAGTCTTGGGGTGGAAGGTTATCAGCTGTCTGTGGTCGGAGAGACTGTTGTTTTAATCACTTGCATTAATCATGATCATGATGCTTTAGTGTGTAAAGTATTTTGGTGATTGACTGAAACCAAAACATGTTTTTAAGGAGAAAGGAGAGAAAGCAAAAATCCAAAAACTTTGGGACATCTTTGTCCAGACAAGCTGAGCACAACCGGTTTTACTTTTCCACTCTGTGAAACAATGTTTTAAAGGGTTGTGAAAAATTCAGCTGTGTTGCTCCAGAGAGATTCACACTAATACTTCGACAGCTCACATGGCTGAGCTGCTTTTTGAATGTTGTAGGAATTCAAAGCAACCCTAAATCTAAATAATCATCTCCAGTGGATGGCATGGTTGAGCCAGGGTGCTCCCAGAAAAGGGCATTTTTAGCCACAACAAAAGCTTCACAAAGTCATCTTGTTTCTAGGGAATTCTGTTTCAAGGAAAAGGAAAAAAAACAAACCAAAAAACAACAAACTTAAGATAGTCTCCTTCAGGGTGTTTTTCTGTTTTTTTTTTTTTTTTTTTTTCAACAGTCGTTCTCTTTTGTGTGTGTTTATTTCTGAACTAAACAAAAAATGAGCATAACTTGGAATGAGCAATATCAGAGAGCTATGGTTATATTGTTTAGCTTTTCATTTCATTATGTAAGAACAAATGGAACTGGAAAGGTATCTCGTTACACCCATTTAGCTTGAAATACTTGTAATCTGTCTTGCTTGTGGAGAGTATAATTTATAATTAGAGCTGTGAAACAGTGCCAGATAGTATTGAACAGTGAGTTTGGCTGGTTTAGAGGGGTGCTTTGAGTGGAGAAGTTTGGAAAATGCCATCAGATAAAGTTGCAGATATTGAAAAGATTCATTTATACACCCAATCCACCCATAAGGATTCACAGTGCAATAACATCTTTCCAGTTCCTTAGTGTATTTTTTTCCACTGTCATGCTAATACAGAATGAAAGAGGGAAATACAGCAGTTTCTTCTAATAATCCAGCATTAGTTTGGGAGTTAAAGCCAAAATGACTGAAAGCTCCAATATTCTAAAGACTCATTCTCCAGTTCCTTTACATTATGAATATAAATATCTTCTCAGTTATAGGCATTAGGCTTTCATTGTATAGCCCAGCATTAGGCATAAAAAACATATGAGAAAGCTGTCTGCAGTAGGCTATTGAAAGAGCACTGATTTACAGCTCTTCTGTAACCTCACTTTGCAAATATTAAGGGAACAGTAAAGGAAAAAGTTATTGAGAATTCTACATAAATACATTCATCTTTGACTTTCATGTAGGAGTTTGGCTGACATGGAGTCTTTTTTTGGGTTCTAAACCACAAGTCCAGCATTGGTTGTTCAGTTGTAACCTGACAGAAAAATCACAGGAGTGTTTGAACAATTCCTAGTTGATCCTTTCCTCCCTTAAAAAACCCTGTTATTGGAGGGGAAGAAACATTTTCTCAATCAAGTTGATGAAGTGCAGGATGCTGATCAACTATGGCTTATTTTATAGTAATTCTTGCTTGGATTTCAGTCAGCAGTGACAGAAGACTTCAGCAAGAGCTGTGATCCAAACCTCATTGGAGTGGGTGAGGCTGTTCCTTGGGTCACAGCCAGTCACTGCTGCTTTCCTTCTGCCTTGGCCTCTGCTCTGAGGCTGCAGGATTTTTTTAGGGAATTGCAGAGATAAATATTGTAGGATGTCAGAAGGCTTCCAGTGGTGGTAAGAAACATACTGCACACATAAATACCCATTTTCAGAAAGTCATTTAACTTTTATTTATCAGAAACCTATGAAGTTCTGTCAATTTTCCTAGTGAATGGTAGAAAACAGATAGAATTAAGTGAGTAAAATTAACAGTAATAAAGTTAGGGAAGCATGAAATTAAAAAAGTGATTGCAGTAATAAGGTATAAAAGTTTTTCAGGAAAAATAATACCCTTTTGACTTGGTGAAAACCAGTATTAGTACTCCTTATTAAAGAAGAATATATTTATATGATCAGTATCACATCAATGAAGTCTTGATACTTTTTGGTTTTACCTACTCTATTCAATTTGATTATCTCAAATTAATGTACTTTACAACTGCTAATCAATTTGTTCTTCTCATTTTAATGATAGGTAAGTGTTACCAGCTTGCTTTTGAAAAAGAAAAAATGATTGAAGCTGAGGCTTACGAGATAAGTGGAAAGAATCCATTAGAAAGGCCTTTAGTTTCAGGTTCTTGAAGGTGTATAGCTAAAAAAAGATGTAGAGTTCAGTATTTGCTGATACCTTCAAGCAGCATTCAGGTGCTTCAGTTTGCAAGTTTATACAATAGCAACTCAGCGCAAAATATGTATGCAGCCCCTGAAACATCAGGTCATCCCTTCAAAGGAGAGCATGGTATCAGGATGAAGGAAATGATTATTTCTGCCTTTTTTCCCTTTTGCCCCACAAATTCTCATGTGCTCTTCACAAATTTCTCCAACAAGGGAATGGAAGAGGAGTGAATGTGAAGGAATATGAGTCAGGAGGAAGGCTGGGGTTACACACTGCAATACCAGCATTATTCTAAGAAATGAATTTGGATTTGAATTGTCCTGGGAATGGAGGCTCTGTTAAGTTTCTGAGATGATGGACTCGTGATTAGGTCAAGAGAGAAGTGGGAAGGGAGATGATCTTCTCCATCACTTCTAGGGCTCTTCCATACAACATTTGGCATAACTCAGTTTTCTCTTTAAAAGGTCTTGCATGTGAATCCTGCCTTGGCAGATTTATGTATAACCTCCCCCTCCACAAATTTTCATAGTTTACAAGTGCCAAGATCAATAAAGCCCAGTAAAATCATGGTGTAAGACTGAGTAGCAGAGCAACAAGAAAATCATGGTTTGTGCTACACAAGCACAATGTTATGGCAGTGTCAGGTTTTTGTATACAGATGTGATTAATACCATTTCGCCAAAATACTTGAATAACTGTTGAGATTCTTTCTCCTACATTAAAACACAGATCCTCAAAAATTTAGAGGAGATATTCAAAGGAATGTCATTTTACTACACTTTTCACTTTTTTACTTCACATTTCAATAATATTTCCTGGTGAGCTGGTAATCAAGTTCCTGTGAGATGCTTTGCTTTCACAGTTCTCCAGTGGGTTGGTTCTTTAGGTGTTAAACAGCTCCAACAGGCCTGGATAAGCTGAAGAGCTTGATAAGG
Organism: Aegithalos caudatus; assembly: GCA_013389925.1. NCBI lineage: Eukaryota > Metazoa > Chordata > Aves > Passeriformes > Aegithalidae > Aegithalos > Aegithalos caudatus. Next base: position 110,079 of record WEIU01006596.1, on the reverse strand, counting down.
TCAGAATGGTGAATGACTGCTGGAGACATATCTTATTCACAAAGCATGCATTTAATTCACTGAATTCTTTTCTATTCATCTTTTCATCTCTGTTTTACTTTCATATCTTATATAGAAATGTCAGCGCATTATTGTATTTTCTTTTTTGTTTTATTACTGAGCTTTGCAGAGCCGATCTTTGTTATTTCCTTGATTCTTGCCCTTTTAATAACCTTTAAATATAGGTCCATTTCTTGCTGGCAGACCAGCTACTTTGCCGTGAGGGTTTGAAAAAAGGGACTCTTGTAGAGAGAGGAGCGTGTGCTGGGGAGCGTTAAATTTCCCTGCGTGTGATTATCTGAGTCGCATCAGCTCAGTGGCACATTAAGTAATGGGCTGTCATGGTCTGTTGTTATGGAACAGTTCCCATGAACCAGCATTGGGTGTATCTTATGTAACAAGCCTATCTTTAGGCTGATGTACAGGATTTCACATTCAGCAGCGGGCAGGGATGGAGCTGCTGTTCCCTTTCTGCCTCTGTGTTTTTTAAATGCTCACAAGTAGCACGTGGAGAATGGAGGCTGTTGCTTTTTCTGCCTGCTCAAAGGAGATAACGTTTCTTCAAATAGCTGTGTTCTGGAAAGAATAAAAGGTTCTGGATCTGTGACTTAAGTGCTGTAGCCTGCTGCCTTGCAAGAGAGACAGAATTTGTCCTGTGGCACAAAAAAGTGCATCTGGGGAGAGGTTCTTTCAGTTTTGGTGACATTTTTAAGACTCGCTTCAGGGCCCAGATCAGATGTTTCCTAGATACCTATTGGCAAATGCCTCATTTTTGATAGAATTGTTTAGGCTGGAAAAGACATTTTGAGTATTATCAAGTGCAGCTATTAACCCAGTGCTGCCAAGGCCACCACGAATCCGTGTCCCTAAGTGCCACAGCTGTTTCTTTTAAGTCCCTCCAAGGCTGACACTGCAGCACTTCCCAGGGCAGCCTGTTCCAGTGCTTGACAGCTCTTGCCATGCAGAAATTTTTCCCATATCCCATCTGATCCCCCTGGCACACCTTGAGGCCATTTCCTCTTGTCCTGTTGTTTGTGACTTGGGAGAAGAGACCTGGATGTAAGCTGCTTTCAGGTGCCTGCAGAGAGTGAGGTGTCCCCCCTGAGCCTGCTTTTCTCCAGGCTGAGCCCCTTTCCCAGCTCCCTCAGTCCCTCCTGGTGCTCCAGACCCTTCCCCATCTCTGTTCCCTTCTCTGGACATTGCATTCCCTCAATGTCTTTCTTGGAGTAAATGGCCCAAAACTGAACAGGGGATTTGAGCACTGGAGCTGCTCACCTCAGCAGTGGTGAAATATCACACCCACGGGGTGACCTTTGGGGAAAATCACTAATTTCTTTGTTTAGAGTGCAGAGGGCACAGATCTCATAAAGCAGTTGCTGGTAAATGGAGTGTATTATTTCCATATCAGTGTCACACTGTCAGAAAGTGGCACTTTGTTAAGATAATGTGACCTTTAGAATCATCTTTTAGTCTTTTATTCTTTCTCTGGTACCGTGAATCTCTACTTTTAATTCTTAATGTTTTTCGATGAAGTAAAAATAACACAAAATTCAGTTATTCATTTCTTTCCTTTCAGGTATATTAGATTTTTTTTTTTTCCTGAATGGCATAGGTGCCATTTTATCCATGAAAAACTTCTGTTTGTTGACTGTAAAATGTACATCTGTTCTAAAATGTAAGTTTGGTAAGCATTTACATATTTTATAAAGGAAAGGAATGGAAATGAGAATAGGGATCAGCTGCTATCCAGTGGTATCTATGGGGAAAAAAGTGGATAAAAATGCTTTGTGTTAGATTGTCTGTTGCAGTAACAGAAAGTCACAGTGCTGGAGCAATTATTATTTAAAAGGGAAAATGTGAGAATAGGTTAGATAATAACAATTTGATTTGAATATGAGCAATGCTACGTGCTAGTGATTTTTTTGCATTAAGTTCTCAATATATTTTTTTGAGGAGATTCCTCAGCTTCAGAATTTTCCTTCTCAGTTTGATTGTCCTTATTAAGCACTTGTTGAATCTGGGGTTCAGCTTGGTCTCATTCTCTTTTCTCTTGGAGCTGCTCCATGAAATATGAGTCATGCAAGACACTCTGGGTCAAGGAAGCAGATTTCCCTGCTTCCATAAATATGTCCTAGCTTTAGAAATGGAGTTTGGATTTTTTTTTCATTTGTTTGTTTGGTTTGGTTTTTTAACTACCAAAAGATGTGGGTGAAAGCTTTCTATCCTACAATGATGGTTTCCAGCAATTGCTCCTTTTTGCTTTCATGAAGCCTGTGGTCATAGAAAAAGATGCTGCTACTCAGAATAGGAACTGGAGATCTGCTTCATTATTTTTGAACCTCACTATTGTGATATGAGTAGAAATACAGTAGCAAAATACAGCTCAATAGCTTCATGTGCATATTTTTTTATTCAAACGTTGATTTTTCCCTGGAGACAAAAACATTTTTAGAATAGATGCTGCCTGAAAAAAAACCCACCAGATTTATTCATGTAGCAGTCGTACAGCAATTTGTTTGTTCTAATTGTATAGAAGTCAGAAGTTTAAAGTATTTAAAAGTTTGTGAAAGTATACACTTAAATACCATTCTGAATTATTCTTGAATTTCCATATAAAATCTCAGCATTGTTGCTGTACTTGGATAATAGAATACAAATCTGTTCTGATATAAGAAATGTAATGTATTAATATTTCAGAGAAAAAGAAGGAAATCCTGCTTAAAATCTAAAAATTGGATTCTGTGTTTAACAGCAGCTGCTTGATCCATGTGTTACTTGGTAGGTGAAAGAAAAAAAGCCCTGTTAATGGCAATATTTAGGAAGAATTCTGAGAGAAAGGAATTTAGTTTCTAAGCCCTGTTCAGTTCTGAAACTGTGGAAAATTACAAAAAAGTTCTATGTGGATTACTTTTGATATGGTTTTTGAAAATGATACATTTCTATTTCTGGAATCAGAAACATCCATTTTTTTCCCCCCAAAGGAAGAATCGTCATTTAATCCAGTTGGAATAAAACCCAAATTTTTATAACATTTTCATGTGTCTGTTACTATTAGCAAACTTCCAGGCCTTCTAAATTGTCCAGAAAAAATCCAAACCAAAAAATCCCAACTTATTGATGCTAATGTTTATTACTATAGATGTATTACAGGACCTTGAGAACTGGAGAAGAAGAAAGCACAAACAGGGAGAGCATCTTCCCATAAACTTTTTAATAGTATTTTAAGCAGATACTAGCAGATACTGTAGATGTGTCAGGTTTGTTAAAGCTAATACTTCAGCTCAGGGAACCCATTTGGCACTTGAAGTAAATCTCCCAGATGGAACAATATCATTAAAAATTAATTGTATAACTACTGGACCTGTCTTTAAAGACTTTTGAACTGCTGAGGCTTTCTAATCAGATATTGTTGCTCCAGTTCACCAGTGAAGCGAATCCAATGACTTTTCCTGCGTGTGGCCTACTTCTGTTAATGAAAATACAAATTACTCACTTCAACATTTAGGTTGTAAAAGTAATCTCCTGGCTTGGACATTATTCTCTTCTGCATGTTTAACTTCTCTTCTGAGCCAAAAGCAAAAACAAAAAAAAGTAAATCAGAAGGGACAAATCAATCAACTTGGCACAATTTAAAAGCCAGAGTTGGGCATGGTGGTTGCTGGAGGTGTTTGATGCTGAGCCTGGCTCTTCCCTGCCCCGTGTGAGTTATATCAGGCATGTCTGGCCTGTTATTCTTTGTAGGGTCTTTAGCACTCAAAGGAGCTTTAAACAACAAAAACAAAACCACACTATTTTAATTTTTATTTTAAGATGCTGGTTTAGTATTTTCATTTTGCATCTTCCATCTGAGCATTCTCATGGCTGCTCTCCACTGTTCACTGCCATGACATAACTTTTGGATGATAAATGTTCACCAGAAAGCATCACTTTCATTTGCACTACAACTGTTGCAGCTGGTGGTGGACAGAACAGACCAGCTGGCTCTTGGTTTCCTTTCTGCTCCTCTTCTGAGGCAAACTCACTCAATTTGATGCTCATTTTTGGGAAAAGGTGCTTTGAGGCAGCCACTGAGCTGCTGCTGTAAGGGTGACCATGTCCCACTGCGTACCTGCATCTACTATGTCTGTCCTTATATTCATATAAACATGGACATCTTCCCCTTACAGTTGTGGTTTTTTGTTTGGTTGGGTTTGTTTTGTTTTGTTTTTTTCTGGAGGACAGAGCAGGTTGTTTCTCAGCTGGCTGCCCTTCTGGCAAAAGCTTCCCTCAGCCCATTCCTTGCATGTCCACCTTTAGCACCTTTAGGGCTGTTTGGAGTCATTTTAGTAGTCAGAAGCCTAATAATTGCCACTAAATATTTAAACCTGGCAGCTCTTACTGCCACTTTTTATTTCCTAATAAGGTATTTGTTGCCACAAAAGTA